>CM060954.1:91221939-91491939 GCA_030765055.1 Mantis religiosa | reverse complement strand
ATACTGCTCAAACACCATATATGGTATTAAACCCATTTTTAATCAATGGATTTCAAAATGCACATTCACAATTAAATCTCTATATTAAATTTTTGGGAAGAATGCAATACTTTCTCTATGTACTGTAGACGAGGAAGAGAAAGTAAAGGATTTTGGTATTGACATTGACATTGTAATGAACTAAATTTTAAGTCCAGGGCAAACAGAATAAACGATGTGAAACAGTTACTCCTCTTTATTCTGGACCTAGGTATACCTGATCCTCACCACATTCCGCTAGTAGCTGAACCAGTGGGAGTATTAGTAAATTGGATAGAAACATTCTTTAGTGCCAACATGTGTAGTGGCAATTGCTGCTTTGGATTCTGTCAGCGTATGGGAATATGTATATGAAACCCGGAACATATCAATTGAAACATTTCTACACTATCTAATGTTTAGCAGTGCTTGGAACATTTAAAGAGGTTTTATTTTGCATTATCATCACTGTAAGTAAAACCATGCATGCAACTTGTGGAATGTATTAATTTTTTATATTAGAGTAATTTTCATCATAAGTATAACAAGTCAGCCACAAGTTGTTCAATAATTACTCTACATATAATTGTATTGAACTAGTTAAAAAAGATATTATTGTGTTTTTGTTTTAAGGTTTGCAAGTAATGTTAGTTCCAAAAATAATGCCTATGAATAAATAATTATGGATAATAGTACACCTTAAGTGCAACTGAATGTTAAGGAATGAATTATGTATCTACTATTCTACTTATTCAGTTTCCTGCCCCCTTTTAACTGTCTACCCACCACAAGAAGGCAAGAGAGGAATGAAGGGGAGAGGGGTTTGAACTATTTATCTGCTCCGTTAGTGTAGCTGTCTACTAGGAAATCAGTGTATAAGAATGCATATGAGTCATCCACATTGCCAGATATAACGCTCGTTGAGGTAACTGCAGTGTATGGATGAGTCATTTGTGTATTTTAAACAAACCCAGCATCCTTGTCATACCTGGAAGGCGAGCATAAACTGTGTGGACAGCAAAAGTGATTATGTTACACATTCCTCTAGCTAACATTCTTGTGCTGGGCAGACAGTACACATACACATAAACTGGAACTTTATTTTAAAGTTTAATTAAGAAGGTTGTGAAAAGATGGACCTCTGGGTCCATGCCCTGAGGGGTGGACCACGGGAAGTAGGGGAATACCTGTTTGAGTGAAGTATGGTAGGGACTTTGTGTGCTCCGGGACCATTATGGTAGCTGTGAAGGTCAAACAGGAACCCTGAAAACCAGCAGAAGAGGCAATGGTCTGGTCCTTCAGGTTCGGGGTGTGGCAGGGGGTTAGCAGCCCACTCCTGTAAAACAAATCTTGCTACATTTCCCAAGAGTGTGATAGCTGGACAGATAACAAACCGGAAAACAAAACTAAAGGCTGTCAAAACTTATTTATTACAGAAAGTATTTTACTCCGTGGAAGAATATAAACAGATTAGGTAGAATATGCTATTTACACTTTTCAACTTTGTAAACATGTTTGTAAATGTGTGTTTGGAGGAATTTAGTAACAGTGACGTCAAAATTAATATAAAAATTATTTGTGGTTGGTTTATTGACACTCGTCACTTACTTTTTCATATATTTATGAGAGACTAGTTTCAAAGGCCCTGGCCTCCATTTGGGAAGAGATTGAAAATGGAGGCCAGGGCCTTTGAAACTAGTCTCTCATAAATATATGAAAAAGTAAGTGACGAGTGTCAATAAACCAACCACAAATAATTTTTATATGTTTGTAAATATTAATGTATTAATTTTATGTATATACAAATTGACGATCCATGTAAAAAGCTTTATAGTTGGAGATAAACATCAATCAATCAAATAATAGGCATCGACTCTGGCTACGTTGTAGAATGATGATGGATTGATGCCTGGAGGAGGATAATTTACTTAATCAGAAAGAATGGCAAATGGGAATACAGAGCAACCACTGAAGAGAGGAGAAACCCTTAAAAGTAAAAAAGGGTAAGTGTAAAGGTTGACTGTAAAGAAGGACTGACATCATAATATGTAGACAAACATGGTGATAAATGTAAGGAAATTATCATATATTATAACTTCAAAGTAATTGCTAACCATATCTTGGCCATTTTCAAAATATCCAAAAAATAGATGCAGGATGGTAGTTGAGCTAGCATTATTTGTTCTCTATAATTCTCTCCATTCAAAGTAGAAAAAAATCATAAATATTATTTTCAAAATATGTAGTAGAAAGTCCATCATATTTACCTTAGGATAATGCCATGTCTACCTTATTAACAGGAAAGGCATAAAATAAAAAAAATCCAGTGAATAATACTATAAAATATATCTACATTCAAAGGATTTGCAAAGAATCAAGCAGATTCAGATGTGACAAACATATCTGAATGATGACTTCTTTGTAATGCTGTTTATCACATGTGTGACTAAATGAAACAAAAAAAAAAAAAAAAACAAAAAAAAAAAAAAACAAAAAAAAAAAATACACTGTTCTTACTCATTGCAAACATGGAAAAGCAATTTATATAAGTCTGATCCAATCAATTGTGCAGTGCATTTTAAAATTAAAGCATTTGGCACATGTTTATGTAGAATTTCAGGTGCATTTCAATGGCATGATTATTCTATAATAAACATACGTTAATTTTATCAACAATATAACTCCATCGAATTGAGAAACCACTATGTCTGAAAGATAGAAGAAGGGGTACCTTACTGCTCATTGGATCTGCTTATTCATCAGTGGCATACTCTAAAAGCCTCTCAAAAGCATGAAGCATAGAAATTATACATATAAACCTGATCTTTACTGCTCCAAGGAAATTTGTCCTTCTCGAGTAATAAACACAGCCAATAGAAGAGTTTACACTATTTTTGTAGCCGCATAAGCAACCTATCTTTCTTCACTTTGTTCTTGTCTTTAAGTGTTTTAAATCAAGAGTATCTTCCTCTTTCTGCTAACGCTAGCTTATGATAGAATGAATATGACTGAAAAGTTTTATTAAATATGCTTCATATTATTTCACTTTCAGGGGTTAAGCTGTGGCAGAGTGGTTAGATTGCTTGACTTTCACCAAAGCAGCCCGAGTTCGATCCCAGGTGACCGCATGTGAGATTTGTGGTGGACAACATGGCATTAGACCAGGTTTTCTCCAGCTACTCCAGTTTCCCCCACCATCATTCCACCAGTTGCTCTATTATCATCTTTCCTTCCATCCACTTTGCGCACATTCCATTCTAAAATAGAATTTAAAGAACTGCTATATAAATTTGGGCCTATTTGAATAGTTTTACTGTTAATTTCCATCAATTAACTTAATAGTTTTACTTTAATCCACTAAAACTCTTCAAATAAAAGAGAGAAAAATTGTTTTGCAAATTCAAACTAAAAAGCAATCACCTAAAAATCACAAATACTTTTCATTATCTAGGAGTAACAGTTATTAGAAAGACTTAATTTAGTAACACATTATTCAGAGTTCATAGAAAAATAAAACAAACACCACATCAGTCTTGGCATTCTAAACAACACACACTTTGCTATTTGTAAAAAAATTAAAATTCTTCTACATCATAGTACTTCCTATCTTAACTGATATATTAGATTTATGTGGTCCTTATCGATCCATAATTTAGAAAAAAGAGAGTAGTCATCATACTTTTGAAAATAATAGTGGGTCTACAAGTTGACATCTTCCAGATAATCACAAAAACATAAATGTGAAACTTCCAATAGAAGAACAATAAATTCTCTATCTGCTTTCATCAACACTGCAAAAGCAACTATCACTGTAGTCAGCACCATTCTAACTTGAAGATTTCTTTCTTTCAGATAGTGGATAGTTAAAAATGAAATGTTCTACTGTTTAGCTATCTTTTATATATGCAGAAGGAATCTTGATCATATTCCAAAATAAGCATCCAAATTTCCATCTTCAATCAGAAACTGAGTGATAATGAAGCTTGTTTTAGTTACAGCACCATTAACATTGAAATTCCAACATGAATTTTCTGCTTATAACATGAAATTGGACAGTGAATAACTATATTCAGTATCCATCATAACTATTAACTTTCTAATTTGTCCAACCTTTCATTTCCTGCCACATATTTTCATATGGTCAGTAATCCACAAAAAGCACATGTGACTTTAATTTTCCAAAGTGGAAATCTAATTTGGCTGCACTGTGGCTGAATGGTTAGACTGCTTGCGCTCACAAACGTGGTCTGGGTTTGATTCCAGGCGACTGCAAAGTGAGACTTTTGGTTAACAACATGGCACTGGGATGGGTTTTCTCCAGGTCCTCTGGTTTCCCCCGCCAGCATTCCACCAACTGCTCCATCATCTTTCCTATCATTCATCTCGCCCTCATCATCCACTTCCTTCACCCTCACTCTAGACATTGGGCTGATCATCCATCCTGGTTCTCTATTGGATTCAAAGCTTCAGTTCCTCAGGCCCGACCTTAAGGGATAGTGGAACAAGAATAATCCCCTAACTCCATTTTAAGTGGAACTACTAGGGATAAAGTAAAGAAGAAGAAAATCTAAGAAGAAAATCTAATGAAAGCATATTATCTAACATTATTGGAAATATATATTGTGACTTTCAAATGGGATGATTTTTGTCCTTGAATACTACCAGGCCAGCAACCAATATGAAGTCCTGCAGTGTTGTCATATTGTATTTCTCTTAAGTGGGGTGTGATGGGTGTCAAGTGAATTTATCTTTAGTAAATAGTATTTGCAATAAGATAAAAATTAAAATTTTGCAAAAAGTGATCCATAGGAGAATAGGGAATAATATTTCTAACATAACCATAAAACCCCATATTATTAGGTCATAGTTTTCATAATACAAATAAATAAAATACCAGTACACCTATTAAAGACACATCACACGTAAGCACTGTAATGACCATCATTAATATTTGGTATGTATGTGTGTGAATTATATTTGTAATTACTGAGAACTGAAATGTAAACCATTGACATGTTGAGCTAAAAGAATTACTTTTAACAAGCCAAGGTGTTTGTTAAATTCAAGAGAGCAAGCAGTACACTTCCTCTTAGCCTGTATAATGCTGCATCTCCAGAATGTGAACCATCACATGATATGTTTATGTTTATGAATGCTTAGTTTATTTACTCTAGAGAGTTCAAATCAGTATTATTCAGCTTTTCATCCATATAAAAACCAGGAAAATGTATCAACTAGATCAACTTGTAATTGAAATGAAACATGAGGTAATCCACCTGTTCCTTTACCATTTCCAGTGCAATCCAATTGAGTCAGTATGGGCTCAAATAAAACAGGGGATTGCAAACAGAAATAATACTTTTAAACTGACTGATGTTGAACGACTTATTCACAAAGAAATTGACACGGTAACTCAGAAAGTCTGGAAAAGCTGCGTAAGAGTTGCAGAAAAACTACAAGAAGAAGACCATTGGAAAGAAATGGCACGTGACAAGACATGACGTCATAAATTTGTAAGATTCGATGATGAATGCAGTGACAATGATGAAATATCGCTTGACAACTATATAGATGAACCACTGGCGTTCCTCTGGATTAGATAAACAGGTAATTCATAAATTATAATTATAAATTTAGTATTTAAAACACATACCTAGTTTTGGAATATATCTGTTCCTATTTTAATGTTAAAAACAGTATTATTATAAAAGTTTGGAGCATACAGGGTTCCTTTATGTCTAACGCCAAGAAGACTTGCATACTCTAGGATAGTGTGTGAGAAAAAGGGAAATATGAAGAGGGGGTAATAATGTGGCAACATTGAGCATACAAATGCATCTCATTTGCTGAAGGCCAGAAAACTTCCCATTTGAAAAACATAATAGTAGGTATTACTATATATACATTCATTGACTCCATTTAAAATGGACCACTTGATTACTTTCAAAATATAAAAGATTCAGCTTGAATAACAGAATACATTGGAGCAATTCAGAACAAAGTGGAATGGATTACCAGTGAGTAAATGAGGGGTTAAAGGCCCGTCAATAGCTAGGTAATTTGGGTCCGTAGATTACCATGGTTTTGAGAATATTATTTTAAAATATTTCTATACAAAAAATTTGCGGAATATACTATTTAGGCGAATGCATGAAGATAACGAAATTGTTGAATTAGAACAATGAATAATAAACTCCATTGGTACGCATACATTTTTACATTTCCGCAAATAACTTAACTACAAATTCAGTAAAAGTTTTTCAGAGCATTAACACATACCTTATACTTTACATCCTTCCTGAATTGCGGTAGAAAAAAACATAATATCGCTAATAAAACTTCCCAACGCACCCGAATTATCCATAGGTTCACGCACTGGATAGACTACGAATTTTGGCGCCATGGAAGCGGATGTTGTAACCAATCAGAACCAAAGCTTAACCACTGTGAACGAACGTAACGGGGAAATTCTTTTAATTGTATGGACTATTTTCAAAATTAATGGTGGCCAACCGTGTGTATGTGCAGCTCTGTGGCTGTAGCTAAACTTTTACGAGGGAATGTTGTTTTGAGGTTATTAAGTGTATGTTCTAATTGTTATGCAGTGATGGCGTTTAGGGAATCGTATTTCATATCAGCAAAACTCATTAAATTATGTAGAACTTTGTAGCTTTGAACATTTGCTGTGCAATGCTGTGCAATGAATGTATGGAAAGAGTGCCCTGCATGTAGTGTAGAGGTTAACATTTCATTAAGTGCGGGAATATTATTTTGTATATAACCAATGTATAAATGACGATTGCAATGACAGAAAATAATGACGCTTTAGAGGTAGATGATGATGATGAAGAAGATGAAGATGATACTGCTGGTGATATTCAAGATTTGTTTGATATTAAGACTATTTTGAATAAGGTTGATTCCAATAGTGCTACCAGAGAGCCAGAGATACCTACAAAATCATCTAGTGAAATACTCTCAGAGTTATTTGGGGTATTTAATGCAGAGCCCCCTGAATTGGACAATTTAACTCGTTCATCAGAAGTTAAAAATAATGAGAAACAAGTTGAGAAAGAAGAGAATCTGCGTGTTAAAAAGAGTAAGAAAAGTAAGAAGAAGCATAAACACAAAGAAAAAAAGCATAAAAAGAAATCAAAGTCTAGCAAGAAGGAAGACAATAGTGTAAATTTATCAGAAGATAATAATTCTAAAAAAAAGCACAAACATTCAACTGGGCAAAAGAAAAAGGGGTCTGAAAGCAGTAAGGCTAGTCATACAGCTTCTGCTGAAAACAGTAAGCCAGAAATAAAAAGGGAACCATTGGTACCAGTTTTGGAGCCAGTTTCTGTTAATGTTACATCTAATTGTGACAGTGTAAAACGGACCGTTAAATGTACTACAAATGAAAAAGCAGTAGATAATGAAAAAAGTGAAAGTAAAGTTCTAACTTCAGAATCAACCACAGTATTAAAGCCTACAGAAGAAAGTGAACGTAAAAGTGAAGATAAACAGGTTGAAAGTAAATCAGCAGATGCAACAAATGCAGCTACTTCAAGCAGCAAATCAAAACCTGAGCTTGAATTACAGCCTTCTTCAGTTCAGCAAAAGAAGTTAACAGGTAAAAACAGATCATGTTGATTAGTTTTAGTATGTAAGTGTGGTTAAACTTCAGAACAACGGCTTCGTCCTAGCTTTGTCAGCTACAGTAAGGAAAGACGTAACAGAAACAAGCTGTTGCCAACTGCAGAGTTCTGAAATATGCCAAAACATATTCTTTTTCTTGTTCCAATGTTGTTATAATTACTCTCATCATCATTATTATACAGGATGAAGAAAATGTTTTGAATTGTGACTATTTGTCAAATGGATCAATAAGTTTAAGCACTGATGTTTTCAAACTCATTCACATTATCAAAATTGGACACACTCACACTCACACACACACACACACACACACACACACACACACACACACACACACACACACACACACATTTATACATGCTCACATTCACACATATTTATTATCATCATTATTGAAGCTTTGTATCATTTATTTACCTGCTCTAGTAGGACCAGTTTACTTATGCATTGCAGTATCGCTAGTTTGGTTATGTAGTGTTGGTATTTTCAGTGAATGAATGTTTTCACTATTGGCAACGCTGCAGCCACCACCGTCACCCAGCCCCCCAATTCTTGTGGCCATTGTTCTGCAGTTTAACCGTAAGTCCTTTGGCATCGCTATTCCTCTCCAGTGTATTTCCTGTAGAATGATTGCATTTCACTTCTCTTAACTCCTGTAAGCGTAATATATTTAATAATATGTTCAGTGTTTCATTCCGAATATATTTTGTATATTACCTACCAAATCTATGCTCTGTCTAGAAACTTTTTGTCATTCCATGGTAATTTTTGGTTATGGATGTAAGATTTGCATATTTTAACAGTTCTTATCCAATAAGTCATTTACCTAAGTGACTCAGTGTGTAAACTTTTCACTGTGTAAACATAATTATGAATCCAATAACATATTTACATAATGAGTCCCTAAGTAGAGGTACACTCTGATTAACTTGAGGTGGTAGCTGAGTAATGATGCACACTAAATGGAATCAGTCTGTTACCAATCCTGAAAGGTGACTGAGGATGTTTTATAGATGTGGAGCCATTGATGGTGCATGCATCAACTACTTTACGTGTACAAATGATCCTCAGCCTCCTTTCAGGATTGGTAAGAGACTAATTCCATGTAGTGTACATCTTTGGTCAGCTGCCACCTCAAGTTAAATTGAACTGTACCTTTCCAGCATGCCTAAAAATAGCCATTATCAGACCACAATGCAAAATAATGAAAAGAGAGAATATATCTCATTTTCAACTTGTAGCGCTGCTGTCTATCTTCTCCAAAATATTAGAAAATCTATTTTTTTAAATGACAAACTTTCTGGAAAAAACAATTATACTGTCTGAATTTCAGCATGGCTTTAGGAATTTTCTCATTTATAACAGAATTGCTTAATACTATTGATTAAAAGCAGCATGCCTCAGCTATTTTCTTAGATTTAATAAGGACATTTTATACTATAGACCACCAGAAAATTTTAATTATAAACTCGAGAAATTAGATATCAGAGGGTTGGCCAATGAATGGATAAAATCATACCTCTGCAACCGTATGTAAATAGTGGAAATAAAATATAAAGGATTAGTTGTTGTTCCAGTACACTCGAAAAGTCAGCTGTGGAGTCCCACAAGGTTACATATTAGGTCCTGTTTTAATCATAATCATAATCCTTTATTCACCATGAAGCAATAGGTTTCGTCAGTTATAAAAAGTATTTACAATGTATTTACAAGTACAGAAGGTTTATAAATTAATGCATATAAAATTCTAGGTGAAATCAGATTATTTGTATGGCTTAAGGTAGTAATTATCGTAAGTTAATAACTTAACTATAGTAATAATAAAATTAAACAATTAGGTACCAACTACTATAATTTACAATAGTTTTACATAAATTCACTAGCATGTATGTTATATTCTAAGTATTCTTGTACAGTATAAAATGCTTTTTGTTTAAACCAGTTTTTTAATGCTATAACAAATCTGTTTTGTGGCAGTTCTTTTATTTCCAGAGGAAGCTTATTGAATAATTTTAACTGTTGATAACAATGGCTATTTATGGTCTTGCTCAATCGGTTATGGGGTGTATCTAAATTATGTTTGCATCGAGTGTCATAACTGTGTACTGAGGAACGATTTATAAATAAGTTTTGATTTTCTTTAATGTGTATGATATTGGTGTATATATACATTGACGGCAAAGCCATTATCTTAAGGTCTATAAAGCTAGGCTTACATGTATCCTGTTATCCTAATCCTAGAATTAGTCTGAGAGATTTATTTTGCCATAAGAATGCATTTTCGAAGTAGCACAATTACCCCAAAGCCTAACCTCATACAGTTTATGTGGATGAAAGAAGGCATAGTAAGATGTTATTAACATATCTCGACTAACACTTTAGTTTCCCCAGAAGATGCCAGATTCTAGCAAGCTTTTTACAAAGGTAAAAAGGTATTCCTTCTCTTTCTAAATGTCTTCCAATTAAATGAACCATTTTCAAAAACTATACTGTATGCTGATGACACAAAAGTTCTGATCGGAGCAACACAGAGCAAAACTTTCTTAGCTTTCATTCATATCACAACAGAGGGAACTGCAATTTACTTCGCATCTAATAACCTTATTATAAATTCAGATAAAACAATAGCAATGGATATACACTGAACAAAAACAAAAATCATCTTGCTCCCAGATACAACTTCTTAATCATACACTTAAAAAAGTTGAGTCCATAAAATTTCTTAGCATCTGGGTACAAAATAATTTAAAATGGGTTGTTCACATTAACAAAATAAACAAGAAACTTGCTTCACTGTTCCACATGAATATTAATCACTTGCACAAGAAAAGAAACTGTTGGGGCAGCATACTTTGGACAAGTGCACTCTATATTGTAATATGGCATCATCTTCTGAGTTGATTTCTCTATGAGCTAGGCAACTTTTATAATACAGAAAAAGATTATCAGAATAATGGAAGGCGTGAGCCAAAAATCATCCTGCAAACCACTATTTAAACAATTAAGTAATCTTTTGGTCCCAAGCATTTATATTTGTGAAACAATTATGCTTGTATTCAAGAACATAAACATAAGTGATACACCATATAACAAATAATGCTGTGCATAACCACAACGCCAAGGAAAATGCACATCTGCATGTTACGATATCTCTGTCTACCAGAAAGGTATTCTGCGCTTGGCCATTAAGTTGCATAATACTCTGCCAATGTATATGCTTAGGCTTTCACAGCTGTCATCCATTTGAAGTGAAGTGGCTTCTGGGCTTGTAGGTCGTGAGGTCGTGGTTGAAGTGTAGGAATTGCTCCTGACATTTCACTCAAAACTGTGTTGAGCTTGCTTAGAGGACTAAGAGTGAAGAGCTTTTTTTTTTTCACCTGCGGATTCATGGAGTGCATGTACAGGTTGGCCGTATGGCCTAACCAAGGTGAGGTTGGGTGCTAGGACATAAGCATGGCCAAAGCCCTGAATATGCTCTCGCGGATTCAGTGTGGGATGTAGTGGGGTGTAATGTCGTTTCCAATAGGAAATGCCGTCCTAATGTAGTGGGTGCATTCTCAATGATAGAGGAGGTAGTCATGTGTAACTTAGAGCACTTTTAGTTCTTAGTTAATGGTCTGTCCACCCTTAAGCGTAAGCGGGTGGAACGTGTCATTATTGCTAGTGGTGGGCGCTAGGATAGCGTTAGTCATGCATTATCTTTACAAGTAAAATTAGTGTGTGCATATGTATGATTGTTAGTACTGCACGTAAGCTGCGTCTAGTATGAGGTTAATTCTAAGTTGAATTTGTTCGCATAAGATTGATCATAACCATTATTTATAGCGATATGTCGTGTAAGTGTGGGGGGAGGGGTTTGCCTCCCCACCAGAGCCGCCTTGACTGAGAGCAAGGACTTTGTGGACTGCCAAATGTCAGGGTGTTGTGTATAGTCATGGGTAATCTTACTTCTTCTATGGAAGTCTTACGAGAGTGTTTAGATACTCTTGGATGTCTATTTCTGGGTCTCCCATCCCTATGGTCCTATCAAATATGGACAGCAGTCTTTTATGTTTATTGTATTCGGTTTCGTAAGCACCTAGTAGTTGTATTAGTGCGTTAGTGTTTTTATCTTTGTGCTTATATACATTGAAGCTGAGTCTTTTGATAAATTCCTCAACCTAGTGTAGTTTTAATTCGTTGTGCAACAGATTGGCCAGTGCTACCGGCAGTTGCTTTTCAATTATTCTGATTATTCGGTTTTGTAGCGTTTGTAATTTGTGTAGGTGAGTTTTTGCAGCAGTGTCTTATATAGGGTAAGGTCCATATGTACTTTAAGTTGGCTGTTTATATTAAATATTGGAAATAATTTATTTAGCTGGCCATTGGCCTTGGCTCTGATCGTAGTAATGTGTTTGCCCCAGGTGAGTCCCTGGTCCATTACAAGACCTAAGTAGGTCACTTGGTCCTTCCAGTCGATTCCTTCGCCTTGATATATTAGCGGTTGAAGGGCATGCTTGTTTTTCCTATGCAGGAGTCGTTTCGTGAAGATTATGGCTTGCATTTTTCGTGCATTTACTTTAATTCTCCACATGGAGAACCAAGGTTCTAGTGTATTTAAGGTGTTTTGGAGATGTTGATGTATACTTCGCGGTTGAGTTGACTGTGTTACTAGAGCAGTGTCGTCGGCATATATATACTCGTTTACTGCGAGTCTTGATGATCCCAACTTTTTGTTTGGTTGGTGATTTGATAAATTATTCACATATTGGTTTGTGTGTGTCAGTTTGCAGTACACGTTGAATTCTTAAGTCAGATTTTCTTTCCTGGTGACCATAACATCTAGGAATGGTAACTTTCCATCCTGTTATATATCAATTGTGAACTGTATGTTTTTGTTTATGTTGTTCAGGTGCTCCAGAAATTCTTGCAACTTGTCTGATCCATGGGTCCATACATTGTCCATGTATCTCCACTGCACTTTTGGCTTGTAAAATGCTCATTCCAAAGCCTGATGCTCGTATTTTTCCATATAGAAATTGATAAATGTGGTGCTGAGAGGACTACCCATAGCCATGCCATCTGTTTGTTGGTAATAACATGCCTCCTATTGGAAGTAACTTGTGGTGAGACAGTGTTTGAATAAATCTGTTATGTTTGTAGGGAAGATATCAGCTAATGTGTCATAAAGCGTCATCCAGTGAGACTTTGGTCCCAAGGGTTTGGCACATTTTGTGTACAAACTGAAAAAGGTGAAAATTCACCAGAGGACTGCTTGGTAAGTTTTGACGGGACATCTTTATTTACCAAAGTTCTTGCAATTTTCCTGGTTGTTCAGTGTCAGGGACTCTGTGGTAGATACCCATTGAGTTTATCATCATCATCATCATCACTGTCATGATCATCACCATTATTAAGCACTGGTAGTATTAAGCAAGGTTTAAATTTCGAAAGTTTAGCTTATAGATTAAAGTTTTTTAAAATGCTTACTTCTCATGCTACACAATGAAAAGATTTAGTAGGAGAACATCCAAGTGATGCATCAATATCATCCAGCATTTCTTCTTTTAGGTCTATAAATTTTAGAGTTCAGCGAACTATTTCTGTAAATCTATTGACAATATTTCCAATTATAGCTCTGGATGTCGAGTGTCGGGAAATTTATCTATAAATTACATACACACCTGTCTGCAAGAATCTTTCTGAAATAAGTATTGTACATAAATATGTGTTGTAAAGTAAATTTTACAGTTAACTTACATTTCAACATCCAAATAATTTAATACACACAGCACAATGTACACATAGCTTAAAGAGAACACCATGCAGGTTCCTTACCACCACAAGTTTTCCTCTAACCTCAACACCCTTGTTTACAGAACAGTAGGTTCTGGAACACGAAAAATCCACAAATAAATTACCAAATTCCTCTGCATGATGAAAAGGTTAGTATGTGGTGTGCTGCATCAGCACTTTGATTAATAGGACCTCTATTTTTATAAGATAAGTGTAAATCCGAGAGAGGTTGTAAGCAAATTCTTGCAAACTGACACGAGAAACAGAATATTTTCAACAGGATTCTGTTATAGCCCATACTGGCAGTGAATGTTGAAAGTCTGTAAGAGGAATTTTTAAAGACAGAGTTAATCTGAAGGGTTATGGCCTGCATGTTACCCGGATTGTTTGTGGAGAACCCTAAAAGTAGTTTTTTTTAGAAATGTTCCACACAGTTTAAATGAACTGTAAAACATTGAGATAAATGGAAGAGTAATACATTAGAAGGATTAGAAAGGAACAACTTTTGAGTGTGAATGCAAATTTCATCAAAAGATTTCAGAAGTGTGTGTGTGCTGAAAGTTTGTATTGTATTGTATTTATTTCATCCTATGGAACATAATACATATGTTATAGGACACGTCAGTTCAAGATACAAAGATAAATATAAAAAGTTACATAGGACTAAAAACTGTAACAGATACAGGATCCAACAAAAGTCTAAAGTAGAAAAAGCAAATAAATATAAACTATATAAAGACCTACGAGAAATGCTATATAAAAGTAATTGTTCACAAATGTGGAGTTTACTCTACTTCATGATTTAATTCAGTTCAATTCAATTTATTTTGTCCTTTCGATTGATATCAGACATGTCATAGTATAAAAATTACATGAATGGCTATTGTCGTTATTTACAATCACTTAAAACTAACTAACATTTAAAAACTCATTTACAGAATAAAATGAATGTTGCAGTAAAAAGTTTTACTCCCTTTTTAAAATGTATAAGACTCTTCATTTGTTTAATATTTTCTGGTAGTCTGTTGTATAATCTTATACCTTTATTGATAGCACTAGACCTGAAGCAACTACTGTAAGGTTGGTGAATTAAAATGACAATTGTGTGCATGTCAAAGACTAATTAATGTTTATGAGTAGATTAATCAGAAAATTACACATTTAGAATGCTGCTGTTTGCCTCACTCCCTACTTGCCTTCTTTTGCCTGCTTTGTCAACTTAAAGTGCGACATGTACTCTGTGGTTCTAATACTGAGAAGTGACAGTTCTGTAGGTAGTTTTAAAGAAACAAATTATTTTGAATATAATTAAATAATGTAAGTGACAAAGATGAAAATTGTGGTGCTTTTAAAATATATTTTTAAAATACGTTTCTTTTAATAAAAGTGGTATAAGTTAAGAAATGAAAATGACAATGATGAACAGTGTGACTTCTCCAATTATCACTTTTCAAAATTTGATTATTGTTATGTGATTATGCATAGTTATTTAATAAAAACCACTTCTGTGCTTTTTAAACTAATTTAAACATAATAAGTTATAATAGAGTCAACATGAAAAATTCAATGCCATGGCCAGGATTTGAACCATGGATCTCTTGGTTTCCGTCCAGTCGCTCTAACCCATTGAGCTACCATGGCCAACGTGCCGTCCTGACATTAAATTCTCCATTTGACTCATATATTTTCCCCAGTAGACCACTAGGGGCTCTCGCATTTGAGATACATTGTGGTGACTTACTATCGTAAGTACTTGAGTCCCAGGCTTCATCATTTGACTCTTATTATTTTAGTTAATTGATGGAAATTAATCATTTCTTCATACTAGCTGTATATAGGCTGAGGTTTTTAATAGAGTCAACATGAAAAATTCAATGCCATGGCCGGGATTTGAACCACGGATCTTCTGGTTCAATGGAGAATTTAATGTCAGGACGGCATATTGGCCATGGTAGCTCAATGGGTTAGAGCGACTGGATGGAAACCAAGAGATCCATGGTTCAAATCCTGGCCATGGCATTGAATTTTTCATGTTGACTCTATTAAAAAACCTTAGCCTATATACGGCTAGTATGAAGAAATGATTAATTTCCATCAATTAACTAAAATAATAAGTTATGTTTAGAGAATTTTGCAGCTAATTTTTGTTTTTCCTACTGTGTAGGATTTTGATAAACTAGTGATTAGTCATGAAATAAAAATTACAAAGTGGGTCCTGCTTAACAGTATTATGAGAGTCTATATATGCATTCTGTTTTGTCACTGTGCTGGAGGTTACTTGATTGCCTTCTCTGGACTTCTGTTTGCAAGACTGCCTGAGAGACAGACAGTGTAGAATTAGACCTTAATAGAATATGTAGAGGTAAACTTACATTTGGTTGAGTTCTAAACTTTCCAAAATTTACTCTTACTGATATGCTGACTTTTAAACAGTAACTAGTAATGATTAAGAAGGTAAGGTTTAATAGGTATGTCTCTATATTAAAATAGTATGATTTTAAATTGTGATGTGCAATTATATATTAAGATGTACAACTGGATTTGTTACTAATTTCATGTGAATACAATTGTTTGTTACAGGTAAACCAGGAAAAATTATCATTAAGAACCTGAAATTTAGTTCAGTATATGAAGAGACTGTAAGGCAGGTAGAAGAACAAGCAAAGCTACGAGCAGAGCGTTTTGAAGAGGGGGAAATATCAGACTCAAGTAGTGACAATAAAGATCCTGATCCACCAGTGGAAGAGGAGAGCGAGGAACTACTTTTCCACAATTCTGGTACTCAACAAGTTATAGCATTGTTGTTGATTAGATGACTATATGTTTATGCTAAGTTACATTTCTTTACTTATTTACAGATCACTAATAAGTTCACAGGTTATATACTCTATAAAAAATTCAGTGAAGAATTTTTACAGGAAGCCTCCTTAATTCAAAAAAGCTTATTTAGGAAAGTGTTGGCATGCACTTGTGTGTGTGAGCGCGCGTGCATGCGCATGCCTTCTTGCGTTCGTGTGTATATGTTTGCATCGTTGGAAAGAGGATGAAATTAAAAGTTCTGCATATAGCAGTTCACTTTCAAACATGTCTACCATTTTGACATCTGTTTAAGAAAAACAATATTGGTTAGAGATAATCATAAGAATTTAACATATCAAATTTTTATTTACTTATTTGTGTGTGTATTCTAATGCTCAGAATTTGATAATATCATTCTTCGTCTTCCTTCCCAATATTTAGAGACTGGATCATCTTGATTTTTGAGAATTTCACATACAATTAGGTGATCAGTGTTCATTAAGTCCTCTTTGTGGATATTGGTTAGAGATGCATTTCTTTGCATATAATTTTAACTTTCCCTAGCTCCTGATTAGATACAGGAAGTATTGCACTCCAATAACAAATCTGATTTATATTTGAGTTTGATTTAAGAATCACTATGTTTACACTCAAACTTCACTTGTATAATTTAAACATTTTCAAACGCTAAATGAAGTATTAAAACTTAGTGCCCCTAACACCAGATGGCAGAGTGATCGGAGCTCCGTAGTAGTGGAAGAAGAGGAAGGTTCATTTAGTTACTAAACAGCTGAGGATGAGATCGAATGATCTTGAAAACGTTTCAATTATACATTAAGTGAAGCTTGAGTGTAAACACAGTGACTCATAAATCAAACTCAAATATGAAGAATATTTCACTGTTAATAATGCTTCTGCTTTTAATATTTAACAAATCTGATATCGAGATTTCACCAGAATGGCATTTTGAGGTTTCCTGAATATGAAATCACATCAGCCTCCTGTATTCTCTTTATGCCTACAATGAAATGTGTAATGAAATAATTATTTATACAAATGTTATATCTCAATTAACATTAACTAGGTAGAAAAATAAGCTTTTGCAAGAATAGTTTGTGAAAGCTATAAAAATAAACAGTAATGGTTTGTATCTACGCATCAGGTCAGGCAGAAAGGTATGCTTTGAAATTCTTTGAACTCTGATGTCTTTTTGTGAAGGTCAATTTTTTCTTTCTTTTTTCCACTCTGTCCAACTTTAACTCCATGTATACAAGGTGTTAGGGGTATGAGTGCACAGACTTCAATAGGAACTTCCTGGCATTAAGCTGAAACATAATTCCTGTACCATTTTCCACTAAAGTGCATTGTTGCATAAATAAATAATAAAATAAACCAATGTTTTGATTGCGAATATGTCATCACACCTTAATCATTTACTTTTGCAATTAGGATGAAGTAGAGCTACAAAAGATGAGTTATTTGTTTCTTTACCATATGTTACTAAAATGGTTTGTTTAGATACAAAATGATGTGTAAGGACTCCTTTGTGTGCATTGCAATAAAGTTGCAGGCTTGGCGACACTTGGCAACCCTGCAACATTGGCATGCATTTTAGAATGAAAGGTCAGGAATGTAATCAATAAACCTACCTACCTGTCACAACACTTTACATAACAATAAGTTCTGTTAGTACTTCAGATGTGTCTTTATGCATTCAGAACTATGGCAGTATTTACAAATTAAGATTATGCTTCTTACTTACGGCAAAGCCGACTGAAACATTTATGAAGTGCAGCACTTGGGTAAATTTCCGAGCAGGAGAATTCCAAACTTAAGAGTCATAGTAGAGTCCAATGGAGCACATTTTGTGCATCTATAGTAATTGGCCATCATACTGATGTAATTGTTGGCCATTAATAAATTTTCTGTTTAGCAAATAAGCGGCTTTGATGTAATTTTACACAATACACCTGAATGAGGTATTTTTGTAATTAATAGTTAAATTTGTTATCCTTGATCAACTTATGTGTAGCTTTTACACAGTTTTTAGTTTAGGTCTCATAATTATGATTGAATAACTTAAAAGAAAACCACTCCACCCCTCACTGCTACTGGCAGTAGCTGATAAACACATAGGCACGTGGCAAACCAGCTTTCAAGTGCTGGTCTAGTTTAGACTTTCACCCATTTCAGGCGTGAACGCATACCTGGCCATAAACCAAAGCAAAACCATTAAGCTCTGAAATCATACACTGTTGCCACACTGTGCAGATGATGTATTCTGTAATGTTCAGTTATCTGCTTTATTTTTCAAGATTATGGGACTTTATTATTCATCATATTTGGATCTCCCAGCTCACAAAATCTGCATACTTATAACCCTAACACCATATATATTTGCCATTTTGTAATATATAATATTTGCCTTGCCAACCACCAGGTGTTTATGTACAAAAATATTGTAAAGCTGAGTGATCAATTAGTGATGTATAACAGTTTTTAAAATGTGTGTTAATTTTTGTGTTTGGGGAAAAAGAATGAACTGCAAAGCTGAAAGTGATCTTCAGGCACTGGCACAAATTTGTGTGCTTTATTGTGATGTTGAGTTTTTAAGTGAAGTAAGATGTAATGCTGATATGATTCTGGCAATTGACAGTGTTGTTAACAAACAAAATATTTACTTATTTTATGCATAGTCACTTTTGAAAAGTTAATTAGTGTGAAAGATTTAATGCAATGGTCCCCATATTCCTAATTAGATCATATTCTTATATCTCCTGTTAGCAGGCCTGTAATTTTGTGAATGGAAATCAAAAGTTTGCAGTGGGGTATATAAAAGTGAAGGAGTTTTAAACATTGCATGACAAAACCATGTGTAGAGAAGATTTTATTATACTAAAGCAATATGCTTTTCTTAAATATTTGTTAAGTTATATTTCATTCATGATTATGGCTGGCCTTAACTCCAGTTAACTGGAGATAGCCATAACTAACTCAATAATACATTTTCTTTCCTTAGACTATTTTAAGATTCTGCCTTCCCTGTCCATTTTAATTTAGTCTTTACCTTACATGGGAATTCTCTTAATCTTGGTATCTACTTATGGTCTCTGAATGTTTTGTTCAAATCCATTTCTATGGTCTTAAGTGCCTGTTTCCTATTGATTAAACTTTCGCTCCAATTATTAGTAGTGGTCTAACATTAAAGAACAAACATCCTTTCTTATCTCCTTTAATTTCTATACATTCAATCCAAACCAGTCACACCTCTTTAATTTTTCTTACAATTGAAATATTCTTGTCCATTCTTTAAAGCTCTAAGACATGCCAGTGATCTTTTCTCCTTGACCTGTGCCATTAACGCTTCTATTATTGATCTGACTTCTCTCCAGAAACCCCTTCTGAAATATCTGATTTTATTAGCAGTAACCTAGTCCAGTAATAATTACTTGTTCTTTAAATGTCATTAGCCATATATTCATACACTCCAAATTTCTTCTGGATATCTCAGACATATTTTAACCATATCTGTATTAAGTAGCACCCAAAGTAATTATTTTAAATTTTAAATTATTTTAAATATTTTCTTTATAATTAGCACTCTCATAGTTACCTTTCCTAGCTCTATCTAAACTTGTACATTTACGTTGTTGATGGAAATTTCTAAGGTTAACATACAAGTTTCTCCTGGTTAGTCTATTCTACATCCCTTCTCTATTCCCCAAATTTCTTTTCCACAGATCCATTGTGATTCAAACAAAGTAAAATATAGCCAATAAAAGCTTTTAACAAATATCACTGGCATCAAGTATAAACATTTTTGAACTGCTCCCATAGCCATTCTTCCCTTTACCAATGCAGTTCTCTGTTTCTCCCAACTGCCATTGCTGCTCAACTTTGTACCCAATATGGGAATTTATTAACAACCTAAATATTTTGTCAGCCATGAATGATATTTTATTCTTAACTTGATACCTTTCTTAAACACCACTTCTCACTTTTAGTCTCCACTCTTTGCAATATCTAACTCATCTATAGCTAAGTTAGCCAGTCGCTCTAACCCATTGAGCTACCATGGCCAACGTGCCGTCAAATTTATACAAGTCAAATGGAGAATTTAATGTCAGGACGGCACGTTGGCCATGGTAGCTCAATGGGTTAGAGCGACTGGACGGAAACCAGGAGATCTGTGGTTCAAATCCTGGCCATGGCATTGAATTTTTCATGTTGACTCTATCCATCTTAGATATTGAACATACTACCAAATCATCTGCATAAGTTAACCTTAAATTAATCTGCATAAGTTAACCTCCAAAATGTTTATTAAATTATCGATGAGTTGTTTGTTTTTCCTAAAATTGTGCCAAGCATTGTTTTAGTATTCATATGCATTTTTAATCCAACATCAAGAGTCGCAGCACCCATCTTGCAGATCATTTTTTCATGTGTAATCCTTCAGTTAAAATGTGATATACCCTTTCAAAAGTTCCCTTTAAGTTTGAGCAATTTCTCACATTTTCAATCTGCAGCCCTTCATGACTATTTTGTGTAATTTTGCAATGATATCTTGGCTGATCACTGTGTAGATCATCTTCTGGCAAAACTTAAATTTGTTTGTCCACTTGGCAACAGCAGAATATGAAGGAGCAGAGTCCTCCAGTGTATTCTGGAAATCGACATGAATGTTGATTGCATTTAGAAGAGAACAGTCAAATATTATGTGATCAACTTGTTGTGCTAGTGTTGACCATTTGTAGTGATTCCAGGAACTTTTCAAACCAACCTCATACATGGATGCAATCAGAGTTTGTTGACTATATACCTAATATGACCTTCAATTTCATTTAACAGTTCTTCCTCCAGTTGATGTGCAGACATCATTTCCAAGTGAAGTCAGTGTATCTGACAAAAGCAGCATTGTATGTAAACGCAGCAGAAGGCAGAGCTACACAGATGAAAAGCAACATCGACATCACCATCATCATCACAATCATCACCATCACCGCAGCACAAGGTAATAATGCATGCATTAGTATAACTTCAGTTTTATGTTTTCAAAGGAAAACTCCTAAAATAATGTGTACAGGAGGAAATGTACTGTGAATTTTCTAATGAAACTGGAGCTGTTTGATTAAATTACTACTCAGACTAATTATGTATTAAATTTAAAGGGAGTCGATTAATGACACTAAACAACACTTACTTTTAAATTTTTCCGGAACATGTTTCAGAGACTGCCTCTATCCTCAGCCGGCCATCGACTGGTTCTCATTGGTGTAGTTGACTGTATTTTGTCACAGGTCTCCTCTGGTGGCGGTTCAAGGAACTTGCTGAACAAATCTTTCTGGGGGATGTCGAAATTGAATACTTTGTTCCTATTTTTTTGAAATGAAGATTTGTTCCCATGTGGACAGTTCTTGTTTTCCTGATGTATGGTTTAGTAGTTTCGGTTCTGGATTTATGTTGTGGTTTTTTTCCCAAAAATGTGTGGCAACTGCTGATTTTTCTTATTGTTTATATTTTATGTTTCTAAAGTGTTCCTTAGCTCTTGTTTCTAAATTTCTTTTGGTTTTTCCAAAGGAACACAAGAGCAAAGGAACACTTTAGAAACATAAAATATAAACAATTAGAAAAATCAGCAGTTGCCACACATTTTTGGGAAAAAAACCACAACATAAATCCAGAACCAAAATTACTAAACATACAACAGGAAAGCAAGAACTGTCCACATGGGAACAAATCTTTATTTAAAAAAATAGGAACAAAGTATTCAATCTCGACATCCCCCAGAAAGATTTGTTCAGCAAGTTCCTCGAACTGCCACCAGAGTTGACTGATGACAAAATATTGCCAGCTACACCAAGGAGAACCAGTCGATGTCCAGCTGAGGATAGAGGGAAGGCCTCTGAAACTAGTTCCGGGAAAATTTAAAAGTAAGTGTTGTTTAGTGTTATTAATCGACTCCCAATAAATTTAATTTATACAAGAACACTGTTTTCAACACTTCCATGAAAGGATTTATAAAGGGATGTTTGTAAAAAAGGAGACTGTATAACGTAATCCATATATCATAACTAAGGGGCAGATTTATATGACCTAAAAAATGGAAAATATGCATGCATTTATGACCTAAAAATAGCTTAAATATGACCTAAAAAGACAAAAATATTACCTTTATAATTTAATTAATTTATTAATCATATTAAATGACAAACTTTAATTAACAATTAATAATTGTTCATGTTCAAACATTTTTAATAATTTCTGCAGAAAAAAAAGGCTCTCCTACTATTTAATTTAGCCGTTTATGGAATCTTAATTTTAAAAGTCCTAAATTAGAGAAGAATAGTCACTGGAACTTAAGAAAACAATAATTAAAAGAAATAAAATATTCATACCTTGCGCTAGTTTTTATCAACAGCAAAATTTCATTAAATGACAACGTGCATTTTTAGGTTGTCAAATTCGAAGCCTGCCTCACGTTCAAGAGGTCCCAAGTTCGAATCTCGGGTAGGGTGAGCTACCTGGATAAGGTTTTTTCCGAGGTTGTCCCTTATCCTAGAAGACGAATGTCGGGTAGCTCCAAGCTCCATGGACCCCGGATTCATTTGGACATCATTTCACCTATTTCAATCATCGTCCGATATGACTTAACGTTGGAGGACATAAATTACAAAAAAAAAAAAAAAAAAGGAAGCCTCTTTTATTGCCAGACCGAATGGAGAAACTACTTTCTGGAGAAACTACACTCCACATCACATGAGATTATAGCTGCATTTTAGTTAATTGATGGAAATTATTAATTTCCTCATCCTAGCCGTGTATAGGCTAAGATTTTGTATACATTGAGTCATAATTCATTGGCATTGAAGTTTTCATGTTGACACAATGTATTATAGCTGCATATTTGAAGTTAATTCATCTGGGGAAAATTCCAGCTCAGAATCTTCAAACTTTACTTCAAGCTCACAAAGAATGTCACAGATCGTGGAAGACTCTTTGAATTTGTGCAGTAATGTTTTCAGCCACTTTACCTTTTGCTTGCTTTAATTGTGTTTCAATTTCTTTCACAATTTTTAATGCATCACTAAGTGAAAGTCCTACCATTTCTAGGTGGGTAATTGCACCTGATATTTGACCGAAGTTCGACTTTATATATGCCAATTTGCTGCCAAAGTCGGTGAAGAAAACACATCTTGCACAATCTTAATGGATGATGAACCAGATGAATCAAAATTTTAAAGTTTTTTTTTTTTTTTTTGAAGAATCATAATCGGTGCAATAATATGTGGCAGCATTAAGTCAAGCTCCCCAACGAGTTAAAACAGGTGGAGGAGGAAGAGGTAAAGTAGCAGCTACTTCTTTGAATTTCTGTATTTGGAGTGGAGCTTTCAAAAACATTTTCTTCCCATTAGAAATCAGTCTGCCTACATCAGCGTAATTGCTGTATACCTTTTCTACCACTCCATGTAAACCATGTGTAAGGCATGTAACATGGATGATTTTAGGTAAAGCAACTTCAGTCCTTTGGCCACTTTAGTCATAAATGGAGCAGCGTCGGTCACAAAAAGTAAAATGTTCTCTTTTTTCACATCATCTGGCCAGAGTAATTTCATTGCATCAAAAAAGAGAGCACTGCAATAGTTGAATTATTTACCTTTTGAAGGATTTCACATGTTAGGAGAAACACTTCACCAAGCTTATCATCCTTAAGAGTACCAACAAAAGCATTGGCTACATATCTCCCTTCTATGACTCGTGTTTCATCGATGGAAACACATATCTTGTTGTCAATAGTAGATACTATATTTTTCAACACATCTTCTTAGCGGGTAGAAAGATAATTTTTCCTCAGAGTTGATTAGGTATTGGATTAGTATTATATTCCTTCTTCTTTTTTTTTAAAAAAAAAAGCTAACACTGTTTAATTTTTCAAGGGAATGTATGAAGTTCCCATCATTTGGTAAAGATCCCCTACACTATACATAAAAAATAAAATAAATTAAAATAAAATAAATTTTTATTTTATTTTTAATTTTTTACTATACATACATTATGATATCCAATACACTATAATAATCCCAGAAATATGACAAAATCATATACCTGCTAAAGGAGCGGCCAGTGCTGCTGGCAATTTTTATACAGACATAATATTGGTTTATTTCTAATCGGCTGCTGACTGCATTATAGCCCCCAAAATATGACTTATCATGGAAATAAGCATAAATATGACTAAAGATCAAAAAAGTGAGAATATGACTTGTAAGACCCAATAAATGACATGTGATAGGAATCCACCCCTTAATCATAATAGACAATAACTGTTGGCATTTTTTACTATCAACTCACATTTTAAACTTTGTAGGTACTGATAGTGGCAAAATTTGGGCATAAAACTAAGTTTCTTTTATTAACTTATTTTTCATTAAGGCTTTAGGTAATGAAAAGGGTTACTAACTTTGTTTACTTCAAAGAACTGCAGTCACATTCTAATCCACAAGTGTCTTCCTAATGTGGATTGAGTGAAGGTCACTGTCATGGGACATCTGAAACAATGATTTGCTAGACCACGGCCATCCAGCTGAAAAATTGAAATTTAATATACTGATACTATCTAAAAAAAGCCTTCACACTTTGGTAAACCATTTAACAAAAATAGCAAGTAAAGGTAATAGAGTCAACATGAAAAATTTAATTCCACGGCTGGGATTGAACCATGGATCTTCTGGTTTCCGTCCAGTTGCTCTTAATCGCTCTTTTTCATGCTGACTCTATCAAAAACCTTAGACTATATACGGCTAGTGTGAAGAAATGATTAATTTTCATCAATTAACCAAAATAAATATAATAGCCTTTACAACGAATTGTGTTGACTGAAGATGTGGGCAAGTGTCCATGAAATTAATCTCACAAAAACATAATTGAAGTATTGTCATCGACTTCTTAAGCTAAGTGGAGAATATTTACTAAATATTTTTGTGTAGTGTTTGTTACTCCATTGTAAATAGCTTCATTTTCTATGTAATAATAGCCTTTGTTAATCTCAAAAACTATTTGTAGTTGGTTTAGTGATACTCGTCACTTACTTTTTTTATATATTAATGAGAGACTAGTTTCAAAGGCCGCGCCGTGGCTCAGTGGTTAGACCGCTTGGCTCTCACCAAGGCGGCCCGGGTTCGATCCCAGGTGACTGCAAAGTGAGATTTGTGGTGGACAACATGGCGCTGGGGCGGGTTTTCTCCAGGATCTCCAGTTTCCCCCGCCATCTCATTCCACCGGTGCTCCATCTTCATCTCATGTATCATCAGTGTCATCGCCTGCGGTGCCGTATGTAGTAAAAGCGGGCGTTAAACACTACACATTTCATTTCACCTCCATTTTCAATCTCTTTCCAACTGTCATCTGTTGTCTACTCTCTCTCTCTGGTGGTGGAACTATGAACTTTTTTGTCAAATTATCTACTGGTGGGATTTCAAAGTTCATTATGCGATCCTTATTTTTCCATTTAAATATGTTCTCCCATTTTTGAGTTTTATTTATGAGTCACTATGTTTACAGTGACTCATAAATTAAACTCAAAAATGAAGAATACTTCACTGTTAATAATGCTTCTGCTTTTAATATTTATGCTCTCCCATGTTGTCAATTTATTTTGGTTTATCACTCCTTTTAATAATTTTGGATTTGGATCAATGTCATGATTTTCATGCAAAAAATGAAATGCTACTGCTGACTTATCTTCTTGTTTCAATCTGATGTTTCTAAAGTGCTCTTTGACTCTGGTTTTTAGATTTCTTTTTGTTTGACCTATGTAGCATTTTTCACAATTCTTGCAACTTATCTGGTATATTCCGGATTCCAATTAATGGCCTGGGCCAAATACTGGTGATCAGCTCAACAATTGTAATAGCTTAGTACACAAATAAATATCACAAATAAAAATATTCCGGATCTGTTAACTGATGGCATTTCATCTTTTGTTTTTGAATTTAGCAATTTTAAAATTGAGTGTCTATTAGTAGGTGCCAAGGTGATATTTTGTTCCTTGAAGATCTTTTTAAATTTATTAAAATGTTTTTGGGTGATATGTGAATGAACTGAATATGCTGTTGGTTTCTTTTTCTTTTGTAAATGTGGTTGCTTCCTTAATGGTTTTCTTTTTTAGTTTAGCTTTTCTAATTTTCTTCAACACCAAACTTTTGTTGCATCCATTTTCTTCTGCTGTGTAGCATTTTGTTCTTTGAAATACTCTTCTTTTTCTATGGGTATGTTGACTAGTCTGTGTGTAAGGCTGTTTATTATTGCATGTTTATGTGTAATTGGGTTGTGGCTATTATTTTTATGTAATTTTCTAAATGTGTTGGTTTCCTGTAAATTCCAAATTTTATTTTAGTGTCGTTCCTGATGATATTTAGATCCAAGAAAGAGAGTTGTCCATTGATTTCCTTTTCTATTGTAAATTTTATAGTCCTTTCTTGCAGATTGAGTAATTTTAATGCATCATCTAAATGTTTATTCGGTACAATTGCAAAGATGTCGTGAACATATCTATACCAAACTTTGAAGATAAATGGGAAGGACTTTTTAATTTGTGTTTCAGATGCCTTTGTTAATCTTAACATAGAAAATTGTTTCTCTCATTTTTTTTAAATAGAAAAAAAAAAGGAAATGGAGGTAAAGCATATAGGACTCCTATGAGGGACACGTGTCTCATTTTGGGTAATATAGGTATTTCGGGAATGCTAGAATCTCTAACTTTATAAAAACCTAGAACAGTTAGAAGATATTTTTCCTCATCAGTAGTTGATCAGACATATGACTTCAACACATGTTCTGAGCTAATACATGTTAATGATGATAGTACTCCTAAATTCTGACAAATTTATAGATTTGCAAACCAATTTGAGTATGAATCTTCTTAATTAAAAAAAAAAAACTATTTGTAGTCGGTTTTTAACACTTCGTCATTTACATTTTTATATTATTGAGGGACTAGTTTCGGAAGCTTTGCATCAATTATCAACTTGAGGGACCTTGCAAAACTTGTCCCTCAAAAATATAAAAATGTAAATGACGAAGCGTTAAAAATGAACCACAAATAGTTTTTTAAATTAATTTTGATGTCACTGTTACTAAATTCCTCCAATCATACATGATGAATCTTCTTGTATAATAATAGATATATACAAATCATAAGAGGACATCTTACTTATATATATATATATACACACACCAGCTGATTGTAATATTTTGTGTGTTAACAGAAGCAGAAGCAGATCAAGATCTACATCCAAATCCAAGGAGCACAGCGGAAAACATGAAAAGAGTAAATTGGATGATCATAGAAAGAAACGCGACCACAGTAAGAACAGAGAGCACCGTACACCTGAGCGAGACAATAAAGTTTCTCATCGAAGTGCATCAAGGGAACGCAATAAGAAGAGAAATCGTAGCAAAAGTTTAGATAATAGTAAAGAAAGGAATCACAGTCGAACAAGAGGTCGAAGTAAAGATCGTGATCATAGAAAGACATCTGATCATAATAAAAGACATAATCATAGTAAGGATCGTGAGCATATTAAAGGGCATGATCGTAAAGAAAAGAGAAGTAGAAGTAGAAGCAGTTCAAGGCGGCATCGTAGCAGAGATAGGAGCAGCCGAGATAGAAGTAGAAAGAGAAGTCGTAGTCACGAGAGCTCCAGTAGAAGCAGAAAAAGATCCCGTCGTTCGCATTCCCGGTCCAAACGAAGGTAAGACTGTTTACAGTAAATACATTGGTCATAACATACAACCAATTGAGGTACATAAAAATTGTGTGTCTGATTATTATCTGATTAAAAAGTCTTATTTCAGAAATAATATATACTTTACATTATAAACGAATTACTATGTCTAGAGTGATTAATTGAATGAATCTGTTGCAGATCATCATCATCTTCTTCTTCTGCTCACATTGATAAGCAGAAGTTATTAGAAATAGCCCGCAAAAATGCTATGAACTTACTGAAGCAAGGTGCCTTGCCTAGTTCAGTAGCTACTCAGGATAAGGTAGTGGCTATCAAAGCTGGCGGAAAGAGTGTGGCGGAACTTACAGGTTTGTTAAATCATTTTGTTCTTCTAGTGAATAGAATTTAATTATAGTGAAGGTAATTAATTAGAACCTGCTCCTGATAAGCATTTCTATTGTCATGGAATTCACCTTTTGTATCATGTACAATATCTTTTATAGCCTGTTAATTTCTGTATGTTAATATATTTTATTCTATCACTATGTTGGGGATAATAGGTAGAAGAAGATATTCTACCTTAAAATTTAATTCTATTCTTGGTATTTAAGTACATTTATTTATTCTGAATTCATCATCATCATCATCATCATCATCATCATCATCATCATCATCATCATCATCATCATCATCATTAAACAGTCTGTCTGTATTACATCAAAACATATGAGGCTTAAGAAAGAAAGTAGACAAACTTGCAGTTAATCTTAATACTTAAAACTATTACCACAGATTTTATGCATTATCACTGAACCTCACTTGACCCAACAGGAATTCTGAGAAATTTCATTGTATGGGTAATCTTTAGAAGCAGAATTTTCAGGAAAAAATTACATAAAGGTGAAGTTTGTGTATATGACAGAAATGATTTGATGTATAATGTTTTAGATTTAACCAAATTTTGTTGTGATTAAGACCTCAAACTCTGTGCAGGTCAGTTAAATGTAAGTCATATAAATTTAATCATAGTAGCCCTTTATGCATCTCCCTTAAGATGTTATTCACTAGCAGTGTGGTATTCAAGAGTTTGAGCACTGCAATGGCCATGAATGCCATGTCTGACAACTACATAATTTCCTGGGAAGCATGGTGATAGGACCTTGGCATGGTAGTCCTTCTATAGAAATCATAAGAAAAGGTGCAGCTATCACAAAATGTTATCCGTGGAGATCTTATTTTGTTGTAGCTATGGGAGCTAAATGAGAAAAGACCATAATTCACTATTTACCACAAGGGCTCGTAATTGATACATATTGTCATATCGTGAGCAATAGCTCAATAGCAAACATTTGCTCTCGAGCAGCTTGGAAAAAATATATTAATACGAAACCAGCCATTGCTCCAAATTAATGAGTTGAGATTTAACCCTTGCTTTTATTTACACTAGCTATTTGCTGGTTTAATCGCTGCCTTAAAAATAGTCGCTATTTAATGGGGTTGAAATTATGTTCTCTTTGGATAATCATGGGAAAAAAGAAAACAGGGATGCTGATATTACATTCACAACAACTATTTTTCCACAAGCAATTCTTACAGGTTTTCCTACTTGTTCTTAATGCAGATAAACATTCAACTTAAATTCATATTTTGACATTGAAACTGCAGGTAAAGTAAATCATATTTTTAAAAAGCAGGAGGATTTAAATTCCATGCCCTTTTTATGGCTATGATGTAATGACATTCAATTTAAGAAAAGTATTTTGAAATTTCAAAGCAATTACAAGGAAAATCTCGAAAATTTACTTAATAAACACATGCATGCACTTAATGAAATTTTGTGCTTTAAAACAAAATCTAAATTTTCTGTAGTAAAATTTTGTCTATCTCTTACTGTTTATCAATTGTGCAAAAGTAATTCGAATGAAGATTCCAGAGTATTCCAAAAATTTTAAGAATACACATTTTAACTTTAAAGAGAGTCGATTAAAGACACTAGACAACACTTACTTTTAAATTTTTCCGGAACTAGTTTCAGAGGCTTTGCCTCTATCATCGGCCGGCTCTCGAGAGCCGGCCGATGATAGAGGCAAAGCCTCTGAAACTAGTTCCGGAAAAATTTAAAAGTAAGTGTTGTCTAGTGTCTTTAATCGACTCTCTTTAAAGTTAATTTATCATAACAACACTGTTTTCAACACTTCCAAGAAAGTAATTGTAATACACATTTTATTTGTCATTTAAGTGTCTTAAACATATATTATAATGTAAATAGTTGGAGCCAATTTTTAGGAAATAAAAAATTGTTAACCTTTTTCCATGTAAAGGGTTTCAAGTGGTGGGGATTTTCTTGAAAATTGTATTTTATTCTTGAAGGACACAACTAAAACACAGTTTGGTATTTAACCAACTCTTTGGAGTTATGTTGTTAACACATAAATACAAAATTTTATTTGAAAAGTACTTTGGGGAGAGGATTCAAGAAGATCCCCAATATGAATTTAGGATGAAATCTTTATATCAGATTTTTGGGTGGAGTACAATATTATCTACATAATATGTGTTAAAAGAAAAATTTAAATTTGATAGAAGATGCAGGGACTCAAATATGAGCAGATAGGTATAAATAGTAGATATATGTTTATACTGCCAGAGTGGTATACCAGGTGTCAGCTGTCCCTATTTATTCTTATCTATGCAACCCGTAGTTTATAGTCTAATGAGAAAACATTGACCCTTTTAGCACAAAGGCCGTTTTTGCAGCTCTGCCCTTCTAATTGGTAATAAACGAACCAGCATTAATACTTACAGTCCTGAATGAGGACCAGAAAGCTGCGAAAAGCTTAAATAAACAATGATTTTTCATGCATATAATACTAGCAAGGTGATAAATGAATGCTTTCCCAACAAGCGACATAGAATATGTGGCAGCTGGTCGAGATGGTTAGCTGTGGGCAAATAGTCCTGCAAGGTCTGGGTTAGAAACGATATAATATTGTTTTTTTTTCCTTTCTCCTAGTCTTTATTGTCTGTACTTAAGTTATTAAAATACAAACAGATAATAAACAAAATAAATAATGAACAAAATAAACATTAAAATTATTTATTGTTGCTATTGGTTCTTCTGTGAGCCAAAGACACAAGAATGACAATCGGATAATTAGAGATTTGTGACCATTTATAAACTGTACCGTATCTGGTGTTGTAAACCATGTAACATAGTTAACTTTCATTTTTTAGGAATATTAAATGTTTCATGCTTAAATATTATGTTTCACTTCTTATGCTGACAAAGGAGTTGTGAAAGTGTTAACTTCTCAGTTAAACAGAAAAATAAATTGTCAAAGTGTGGATTTCATCAACACAGTAAATGTTCAAAATGACGACCACCGACAGTATTTTAGAGGTTTCAATACTGAATACCTACATAGATAATGAAGCGTTCATTTACGTCAAACATTGACCCATGCGCAAGTAGCTGAAATCACTTTGCATTTACGAAGTGTTAGAAATTTGGTTGAATGTGTCAAGCACAATACCGATTATAGTAAAGTATCTACTACAAACTATAAATTCATATCTAATCTGCCAGTGGAAAACATGGTGATTATTGCATTTTATAAACACATATGTTATAAAAATATTATTTGTATCATAATATCAAATTATGGGCCACAAGAGGTGAAACAAAGGGTAAACAATTTTGAGCTGAACACGGGGGATTTGAACCCAACTTGTAGTGGCAGAGTGATGAGGTAACCTCTATAATACAATTTAGCCAGTGCTACCTTGCGAACTGAGTTTTCTATACGAATATGTAACCGCAGACGTCAGACTCCCACCTCGAAACTTTACACAACTTTTATTTCTTCATACAATTATTCGAGCTTGTTTTAGTAGTTTTAACACACATAAAAAAAACTGCATCTGCCATTACAATTACTGTATGAGCTAAAAACTGCCGTAATTTGTGACATGCTTTTGGCTAATTCTTAGCACTTTTTGACATGGCTTTACAACGAAAACACGTGTTGTTTGAAGATTTAAATCCAACTGGTCCCACTGTGTAGATCTTCCATTTTGTGTTCCATTGCTATTGTCAACTGATGCATGTGATAGGTTCTTCCTTCAGGGGCTTGTTTAAAGGTGTACATGAATGTATGCTAATGAATAAAAGTTTGCAAGCTCGTCTAAAATTGTTACTGGAGCTCTATATGTCTGGGTATGATGTTTTTGGAATCGACCTACTTAGTGATTGCTTTCTGTCCCATACAACACATATGCATTTAGTTATCTACCATTTCTCTATAAACTGCTGTGCAAATCATCCATTGGAAGGCATTCAAGAAAGGCATAAGCTACATATGTTGCTTAGCACATTGCATAAATTAAAAAATAAATAGGGGCAGGTGACTCACCTGGTGTAATGTCAAAACCCATGTTCATATTTATCAGCTAACCTTAAAAATTTTGATACTTCATCAAAACTGCAGCACCCCACACTAATGATGGCAAGTGATGGAGGTATAACTTCTCGCTGCCTTGTTTCTGGCGACAGATCCAGCAGATATAATTATTTAGTAGACACTGGAGTAAATCTATCTGTAATTCTCCCATTGAAAACAGATTGTCGCCAAATTCCTAATCTAAAACTCTGCATGGCAAACGGCACATGCATCAATCAAAACCTATGGAGAATGACTTCTGACTATCAACCTAGGTTTACACTGGAATTTTTCTTAGAACTTTGTAATTGCTGTTGTAATTGAAATAGTTGTGAACAAAGTGTTGTTAAAAATGAAACTAATTTCACATTAAAATACTTATTGAGTCATACTTCATAAAATTTGACTGCTTAAGTGTCTAACTCTCAAATTTTAATAGATAAAATGAAACACATTACAACAAAAAACTAAGATGATATGGTATCATTTGATGCCAAATCATTATTTATGAGCATTCCAACAGATAAAATTCCAAGCTTATTGAAAAAGCTACACTCAATCAAGATCAACAATATGGATATAGATTAAATCACACTTATGCCCGATTTCACCAACAGATGTTAAAATTGACGTTAACAAATGTAATGTAACAATTGTCACAGCGCTAAAACTAATGTTAAATTTCTTGCATTTCACCAACCTGTTTTCTTAAAATGTTAACAAACCTGTGTTAACGCCAAGAAACTTGTAAATATCACAGCTATAGAAGGCTATGGATGATTTTCTGAACGTATTCCGATGCGTTTTTGTTTTCATTTTCGTCTGCACAAATGGCGGATGAACAAAATCATAAATAAAGCCGTGAGACAAATTTCTCATCGACAGAGAAAGAATTGTTAACTGAAATGGTGACAAAGTGTAAGGATATCGTGGAAAATAAGAGGATGGATGCAGTGAATGTAAAAGAGAAAGATGTCGCGGGGAACATATTGGAAACGAATTTAATTTAAATGCATGTGTCACTACTACAAGCACCAAACAACTTGTCACTATTACGTAAATTTAAAACGAGGTGCGAAGAACAAGTGCCTTAAGCGTTTCAAGACAGAAGGTGAACAATGTATTATCCATATAATTCAGTGAATTATAAAATCGCAAAGTTCTTAATACTTGAAGCAAAGGCGAGATCGGCATATTCCTTTCGATGTATATTCTAATTCATTATTACGTAAATTTAAAACGAGGTGCGAAGAAGGACAAGTGACTTGAACGTTTCAAGATGGCAGGTGGACAGTGTAATATCCACATAATTCAGTGAGTTATAAAATCGCAAGGTTACTAATACTTGAAGCTAAGGCGAGATAGTCATATTCCTTTCGATGTATGTTCTAACTCAGTATTACGTATATTTAAAACGAGGAGCGAAGAAGGGCAAGTGACTTGAACATTTCAAGACGGGAGGTGTACAATGTATTATCCACATAATTAAGTGAATTATAAAATCGCAAGGTTATTGATACTTGAAGCAAAGGGAAGATCGCCATATTGCTTTCGATGCATGTTCTAACCTCTCTTGTACTTCCGCAGTAACCTTCATAGCAACATGTTTCGACAGTCTATACCTCCGTAAAACAGTTTTCTTCGGATAGTTCCTCAAAATCATTTCTCCTCATAGGCTGTACTCTATTATGAATGCCATTTAGACGGTCTTAAATATAGCAAATCGACATCAGCAGCTGAGTTCATGCTTGCCATCTTGACCATTTACAATTTTTAAGGACTTAACATTAGAAATTCGGTGTGTTAGTTTAACATGAGATTTAACACTTGTGTTACGCTAACACTTGTTAGTGAAATGCAATTTTTGTTTTAACTATTGCTAAACTCATGTTAAGTCTTAACATTTGTTGGTGAAATCGGGCATTAGTGATGCTGTGTACTGAACAAAATTACTTCGCATTCAGTAACAAATATTATAAACAAACAAGAGGCCTAGCCATGGGTAATCCACTTTCACCTTTCTTAGCAAATCTATATATCAACAATTTATAGACACATATCTGATGCCACACATGGACGGCTAAATCAGGCATTCAATACAAAGTGAGGCTATTGAAATTTATAAACAGCCATATAATTTCTATAATAAAGAAGAAGCCTTGAAACTCAACAGCAACTGGCATCCTGTCTTTGAACACAAGACAACACAAAACACGAGAAATCAAAGCAAACCAATCAGAGGGGAACAACATCTGGTACGAAGCTCGCCCTATCCCTCTTTCCATCTGCCATCTGGACCAACCAGTGGACGCTGCTGGGGGTATAAATACAGCAGCTCAGATAGTCAGCACTTCATGTTTTTATGGCAGATTACCCTACAGAGCCATGAGTCTAAATGGCACAATATGCTGACGACGTGCTTCTGTTCTGCAAAGACAAACACATCATCAGAGCCTTCAACCACTTACTGCCTCACACAACAGTGGTGTCGGCGTTGGCTGATGTCCATTAACCCGGTCAAAAGCCATGCCATACTTTTTACAAAGCGCCACACCCCCGCAGACTGCCCCAACTTCAGCTTCCGAGGCTGAAGGATAGAATGGACTAACTCTGTCCAGTACCTAGGAGTCAAATTGGACAGAGATCTAACTTTTCGCCAGCACAACAGGGACCTATAGGCAAGGGTGCAATTGCTTCCCTGTACCCAATGCTGGGATCGAACTCGATGCCTGTTGGCCTGAAGTTATACCTGTTCCGAGCGCTGGTAATTCTGGTGATGCTATATGCCTGTGAGATCTGGGGCATGGCTGCAGATAGCTGGTTGGCATGGCTTCAACGTGTACAGAATAGAGGACTACGCTCTATATATTCTGTGAGTCGTTATTTTCCTACCAGGTTGCTACGTGAGGCTTCAGGTTTTCCATATGTGGAGGATGAAATTAGGCTTTGGGCATCAAAATTCTACACTACTTTACCCAGACATAAAAGCGCCCTTGTTAGATCATTGGGAGATTATGACCCCACTAGACACCATTCCAGGCTGTTCCGGGTACCCCGCATGGCTTGCAGGCACCCGAGATAACCCAGGAGCTAATCCTAACCTCAGCTAAAGCTGAGCTCCACATAATCTTCTAAGCTTGGCAACAAAATTTTCCAACCAAATAACAAACATTAAAATTAAAAACATCAGGGTGCAAAGTATTGCATCTGTTCCTACAACCTGAAGGTACATAAATTGTAACCTCAAAAATAAATTTCCATCCTACAAAATCCCTAAAAGAAAAACCTTACCTGCGGTAAAACCCTTAACGGGTGGGCATGCAGCAAAAACCTTCTGGCTTTATACAGCCAGCACTTCGGTCGGTCGGCACTTCAGATGCTCTGCGAACATCTTCAAGGAGACTACGACCACTCCATTTAAGATGTCTGCTGCAGTTGTGGTTGAAACATCTGGAAATTTGAACTCCAGCAGACCACAGCATAACAGCCCAGTAACTTCCACTTATAGCAATGAAAATCTCAAAATCGTGCTCCTCTCAAATTAATATTTTTCTGATTTATGCAATTAGTCTTTAAAAACCGGAATTTTCCAGATAGGATGAAATTCTCAGTTGTTAAACCGCTTTTCAAAACAGGCAAATGCAATAATCTTTCAAATTATAGATCAATATTTCTTTTATTTTTTTTTAAAAAGTTCCTTAAAAGTGATGTTCAACAGACTATGAACACCTTGAATATAACATACTTGTCAGTGATCAGTTTGGATTCAGAAAAGAAGTAGTGACAAATAATGCAACTTATAAACTTACACATGAAGTGTTAATTCAGTGCCATGGCCGGGATTTGAACCACGGATCTCCTGGTTTCCGTCCAGTCCTCTAACCCTTGAGCTACCATGGCTACCGGGGAAATATACGAGTCAAATGGAGAATTTAATGTCAGGACGGCACGTTGACCATGGTAGCTCAAGGGTTAGAGTGACTGAACGGAAACCAGGAGATCCGTGGTTCAAATCCCGGCCATGGCATTGAATTTTTCATGTTGACTCTATCAAAAACCTTAGCCTATATATGGCTAGTGTGGAGAAATGATTAATTTCCCTCAATTAACTAAAATTAAAAGAGTTAAATGATGAAGCCTGGGACTCAAGTACTTACGATAGTAAGTCGCCACAAATGGTGTATCTCAAATGCGTGAGCCGCTAGTGGTTTACTGGGGAAATATACGAGTCAGATGGAGAATTTAATGTCAGGATGGCATGTTGGCCATGGTAGCTCAAGGGTTAGAGCGACTGAACGGAAACCAGGAGATCCGTGGTTCAAATCCCGGCCGTGGCATTGAATTTTTCATGTTGAGTCGTATCTGTCAAAAACCTTAGCCTATATATGGCTAGTGTGGAGAAATGATTAATTTCCATCAATTAACTAAAATAAAAGGAGTTAAATGATGAAGCCTGGTACTCAAGTACTTACGATAGTAAGTTGCCACAAATGGTGTATCTCAAATGCGAGAGCCCCTAGTGGTTTACCGGGGAAATATACAAGTCAAATGGAGAATTTAATGTCAGGATGGCACGTTGGCCATGGTAGCTCAAGGATTAGAGCGACTGGATGGAAACCAGGAGTTCCGTGGTTCAAATTCTGGCCATGACATTGAATTTTTTATGTTGACTCTATCTAGTAAACTCTTTCTGTAAAGGTTCATCCTAATTAACATAAAGTAAGCTTTTGTAAGAATAATTTGTAGAAACCTATAAAAATTGATTAGGTGAACATACTTAAGAATTTTTTATCCATTTCAATTTATATTTGGTTGAACTTCTTTTAGTTTTGGTTAATGTGAAATCTGGAAAACATTTGAAGAAAATAGGTTTCATTGGCAGTATAAAAGTACTTCTCTTTGTATTTCTTTAGGCTGTGCTACTCTCTCCAGTCATAGCTTTATCACAACAGAGCCTACAGAAGCATTTTCCAGATTACTTCATGGCATTGTTTGAAGCATAAAATCTGCCCATTCAATACAAAAACTTTTGCATTCCTCATGCCTCTGTAGTATTTTTCGATCAGAAAATTCCCATCAGTGGTCATCCCCTAGGCTAGGTCTGCTAATATCATGTAATGGTGTATTGTGCATTGGCATTTTCCCAGTTTTGTTTTTCCTGGTGGCATATTATAACCTGTTGACCCTGTTCAGTTATTTTTTTGTGCTAAAATAGAATTTTAATTAAAACAACCATCTGATTTTTCTTTTAAAAGAGAGAGTTTTTTTAAAGATTTTATTTTAGTTGCCAGGTCTACCTATGTTAACTTGAGCTTTAAAGGATAGCAAATGACAGAAAGGTTTGGAAAAGAATAAGAAGAATTAGTCATATACAAGGACTGAAAAAGGTTCAGAAAAAACATTAATTGAAAAACAGTTTGATTAGGACAGCATTGCCCAAACATCTGCAATCTCCCATGAGCATCAGGAACCTACCTGTCAAGTCCATCCCAAACTGAGAAGTTTTCTTTTGTAACAGGCTTTGTTTGACTCACTTCTGTTGATGTTTAGTAATATTATGTTTGCTTGCACCACAGTTTGTGAAGAGGTCATAAAAGCTCCCTTATGAGGTAAATGTCATGGCAAGAACTTGTACTGTTTCTTGTTTTCATGCTCTTCTTTGGTGATAATTAGCATGCTTAAATGCATTAATTCATTACTAAGGTGTAACTTCAGCTGTATTCCTGTCTGTACTATATATGGTGTTCCAAAATTCCTGCGCACTTCTTGAATTTTGTAATTGTTAGCCATACACCATTAATTTTGGTTGAATGTTGTCAGGGTTGATAAAGATTTTAATTGATTGTAAGTTGTGGCTCTGTACATATATATCTGTGTACATACAGACTCATATATATGTAAAGTACGTGTATTACAGGTATAAACACGGAAAAAGGGAGCAGGACATGAGCTCGAAACCTTCTAGAAAATTCTTCTCTAAAACCCTAACAGTAATCCTTAGACCTTGATTTTTTTGTGTAATTTACGTCCTTTAACTTTTTTAAGTCATATCGGACAATGAATGGAATGGGTGAAATGATGCTCAAATGGGCCCAGGGTCCATGAAGCTTAGAGTTACCTGGCATTCGCCTTATAGGATAAGGGAAAACCCCAGAAAAACCTTATCCAGGTAACTCACCCTGACCAAGATTTGAATTGGGACCTCTTGAATGTGAAGCAGACATGCTACCATCTATGCTACCGAGGCAGGCAGACTGATTTATTATGGACTGGGATGATGGTGACGGTGGCTGCGGCGGTCGTGGTGGTTATATTCTAAAGTCTAATGGAATGTTACATCAGTATTCATAAGCATCATACTACTATAAGAAGTATACAGTTAATATGCACTGACGTAGATTAGTGTAACAATGTGGGCCAAATGAACTTGCCTTCTTTGCAGTGAAAGGGATAGAAATACCAGAACAATTTTAAATAAATTAAATGAAATAGAGCAAGTATTTTTAAGTAATAGTAATGATGATAAATAGAATTGAGATATGGTTGTTGTTTCATTGCACTTTGACTGGAAAATAGATGTGCACAGGTTTGCATGTGTCTACTCTCTCAAGCACTGCTGGCCATTCATAATCTCAGTAGCGCATAAGATTGGTGTCTCTCTCCTCTCCACTTGCTTGTACCATAAAAGTTACTTAACTTCAAGTGATGTCTGAAGCCAAATAATGAAAAACCAGTAGAGATATTTTATTGTCCCTGATTTTGCTTTTTGGTTGATTTTCGGTAAGTCAATCAGTGATTCAGAAACGCTCTGTACAAGTATTTTTAATCCTATGTAAATTCAAACTTAAATGCACATTGCTACAAAATATTGACAATGAAATGAGAATTACAATCCTGCTTTAATTATTCCAATGTTATAATTATATTTGAGAATAAATGTTGAGGGTGGAATTTCTGTGCAAGTGATAATGTAAAAATCACACTTTGAAAAACAATGTCAGCAGCTTTTACAGATATAATTTATAATGGAAAGCAGTTTGGGTTTTCACAAGAGAAATGAGCATGCTGAAACTGATAGATTGCGTTTCTGCTCGTTGTAAGTAATCGTAACCATAGATATTGTATGGAATTAAGAGTATTTGCTGAGCTTGAGATTACATATTTGAATCTCATTCTATTTAACGAGTAACAGCAATTCTTTTATTTATTCTAGATTTTTGCAAGCAACTGTCAAAAAAAGAAGCTTTGGGAGAAGAATCGAGTGATTCAGACAAAGATGAGCGCCTCAGCAGTGGTAGTGACACAGAAAAACCATTTCATCATCCTTTCCAAATCAAAGAAAGACCATCATCAATTGTCATGAATATCAGGGTCAGTATTTATGTTTTATAATTTTCTTTATTATTAGTTCTTCTCAAAGTCTAACTGTGGTTTGTGAATAAGTGTAATGTAGACATATACTAATTTGAGTAGTTGTGAGTACAATCTGTTTAAATAATGTTTATTGAAAATCTGAAGACTTAGGTATGATTTGCATGTGTTATTATATCTATGTATTGTGACTTTGTGGGTTTGTAGAATTAAAAGTCCAGGTTGCAGAAATTAAAAATTGCTCTTTATTTCTGTAGAAACACACTTTGGTCAACCTTATAGTAGCAGAAGTACATTACACAAATACAATCTTCAAGGTCGTCGACAACAAACAAAAGAGTTCACTTTCAAAACACAGCTGCACGCACACGAGTCCAATTACAACTCGCTCAACTGGCAATCTGCGGTTTCTTTTGTAGCTCCACTCATTGTCCTAGAAATTTTTGGAATTTTCTCTATCAAGACGGCACTAGAAAGATGAACCTTCCAGTCATCTATCTTTATCTGTTTTGGTAAGCTGTTTATTTCCGCACTGCACTATCTGTCCCTTTGTTTGCGCCAGCTGTGCCGGTCGCAACAATGCGATCGGCGACACTGCTCCCTCCTCAGGGCTGGTCGTCCCGAACAGCACCATAGTAGCGGGCCAGAAGATCCAGGTGTACCACCAACATCTTTCCTCGGGGCATCTTCTGGATGCGGTAGATCACGTCATTAATTCTCTTTACCACCCGATACAGTCCTTGCCATTGCTGTTAAACTTTCAGGCAGTGTCCCTCTGTCCAGGTAGGGTAGTACAACCAGACCAGGTCACCTTGCCAGAATCCTTGGCTGTTGGCTCCTAGTTTGGGGGCGGTGAGTCGCTGCGCACACGTGACATTGGCGGTACCGTCTCTCAGCGTCTAATCGGAGCCTCAGCCTGTAGTAACGCTGTCGGAGTTTGTTGATCGTTCGGTTTGCTCCCAGGTGTCCTCCGGAAGTACCGGCCCCCCAGGGGCCTACTTCGGTAGGTATGGGTTTGGCGCACCCGGGGTCCCGAGCCAACAGTCTCCCTCGTGTGGGCTCCTCTTCGTGGTTGAGGGAGACGGTCAACAGGCCCACCCACGTGTAAGCCGTGCGCGGAGACGCATGGAAATGGTTTATAGATTCTTGTCTAGTTTAGAGTTTAGGATTTAGTGAATGAAAAATTTTTAGTAGGTTTTGATTGACTTTTTTTATGTATGTGTATTTTTAATAGGTTTTTGTTACACTTGTATAGTTTTTAGAAAGTTTTATATCTGGCTTTTGCCATGACTAGTTTTCTAAAGGGCGCTGATGACCGCCGTAGTTGAGCGCCCTTATATATATTGTAACGGGAGCGCTGGAACACCCTGTGAACCAGCTGGGAACGGAAGGCAGGGGGAGGACCGCGTTAGCCACACCTCCCCCTCGTTTGTCTTATAGTGGTGACAGGGACGACTGGGGAAAGAAACATAATTGTGCGGTCTGTTTCTCTTCCACCTGGTTCCAGAAATTACGGGATCTTTCATCATCTGGAAACGTCTAGAAGACGGCGAGATGCCTATAAAAGGGCTGCAGCTAGTCAGTCAGGGAGTCAGTTGGTTAGTGTGTGAGTGAGGACAGTTCTTGGTGTAAGAAGGCAGTGTTCGTCAGTGACGTGTTAATGAACGAAAGGATTGTGCAACGGAAGACTGTACGTAACTGTGAATGTGTACCGGAGCTTACGTAACCGCGAGGCCAAGTGAAATTGTAACGGACGAACTGGTGAATTGTAATTGTGTGCAGTACGCAATTTTGCGTAATTGGCAAGTGTTAAACTGTAAGTCGGTAGGAATAAAGGACATTGTTGAGTGGTGTAATTGGACTTTTCATTTCACGAACCCACAAAGTCACACTGGTGTCAGGAAGCGGGAAGAAAACATCACCGAACATTACAACCATGGACGCGGCATTGGAAAAGATTTTGGAGAAAATGATGGAAATGAAGACGGCCAACGACAACCTCACCGCCGAGTTGAAACAAATGAAGACGGCAAATGAAAACCTCGCTGCAAAAATAGAAACGGCTAACAACAACTTGGCCACGACAATGACCTTAAAGATGGCCGAACTGACCACGGAAATGAAGGTGGCGAACGAGGCTCTCGCCGCCAAATTTCAAGAACAGTTGGCCGGCGTGACGGATGACGTGACGGAGCTGGGCAAGCGGATGGGCCAAGTAGACGACCGCCTTAATGATTTAGAGGAAAAGGCCGACAACATCGCAAAACCCCTCACCCGCCTGACGGAGGAAAACCGGCCTTATGTGTGGACGGAGGACGCCGGAGACGCTTTCCAGCACCCGAAGGGGACCCTGTGCAGTGCTCCAATTTTGGGTTTCCCACAACCGGGTGGCGCCTTCATTGTGGACACCGACGCTAGCGACCATTACATTGGAGGTGTCCTACCGCAGATCCAGGACGGCCATGAGCGCACAAGAGTGGAAGAGAAGGAGCGTGCCGCAGCAGTCCGAGTAGTTGTGGCAGTGCCTGCTGAAGGCTGGGATAGCGCAGGCCTGAGGAGGGAGCAGCTGGCGGACGCAGACTTGGGGCCACTCTTGAGGGAAGTGGACGCAGGGACGAGACCAACCTGGGAGGACATCGCACCGAGGAGCGCCACCTACAAGTCGCACTGGGCAAAATGGGACTCGTTGAAGACCAGAGTGGGCGTGCTGTTCCGGGTATGGGAGTCACCCGATGGGAAGGCGCAGAGAGGACAGTTGGTACTTCCCCGGAGCAAGGTCCCGGAAGTCTTGGAGGAAGTGCACGCCGGTACTTCAGGAGGACACCTGGGAGCGAACCGAATGATTCACAAACTACGGCAGCGCTACTTCTGGCTCAGACTCCGGGCAGATGCTGGTGGTACACCTGGACCGCCTCGCACGCTACGATGGGGCTGTTCGAGGCGAACAGCTTTGAGGAGGGAGCAGTGTAACGGGAGCGCTGGAACATCCTGTGAACCAGCTGGGAACGGAAGGCAGGGGGAGGACCGCGTTAGCCACACCTCCCCCTCGTTTGTCTTATAGTGGTGACAGGGACGACTGGGGAAAGAAACATAATTGTGCGGTCTGTTTCTCTTCCACCTGGTTCCAGAAATTACGGGATCTTTCATCATCTGGAAACGTCTAGAAGACGGCGAGATGCCTATAAAAGGGCTGCAGCTAGTCAGTCAGGGAGTCAGTTGGTTAGTGTGTGAGTGAGGACAGTTCTTGGTGTAAGAAGGCAGTGTTCGTCAGTGACGTGTTAATGAACGAAAGGATTGTGCAACGGAAGACTGTACGTAACTGTGAATGTGTACCGGAGCTCACGTAACCGCGAGGCCAAGTGAAATTGTAACGGACGAACTGGTGAATTGTAATTGTGTGCAGTACGCAATTTTGCGTAATTGGCAAGTGTTAAACTGTAAGTCGGTAGGAATAAAGGACATTGTTGAGTGGTGTAATTGGACTTTTCATTTCACGAACCCACAAAGTCACAATATATATATCACATCACATATCATGAAGTACCGGCGTGCACTTCCGCCAAGACTTCCAGGACCTTACTTTGGGGAAGTACCAACTGTTCTCTCTGCGTCTTCTCATTGGTTGATGATCGGTTGATTCCCGTACCTGGAACAGCACTCCCTCTCTCATCTTCAATGAGTCCCATTGGGCCCAGCACAACTTAAACGCGGCACTTCTTTGTGCGATGTCCTACCAGGTTGGTCTTGTCCCTGCCTCCACTTCTCTCAAGAGTGGCCCCAAGTCTGTATCCGCCAGCTGCTCCCTCCTCAGGCCTGCGCTATCCCAGCCGTCCACAGGCAGTGCTGTGACCACTCTGACAGCTGCAGCACGCTCCTTCTCTTCCACTGTTGTGCATTGGCCGCACTCTTCTAGGCAGGCTATTCGGGACCTGGCGTCTGCGTTACCGTGGCTCTTCCCTCTACGATGTTCAGAGGTAAAGTCGTAATCCTGCAGCCTCTGTACCCAACGGGTTGTCTGGCCTTACAGGTTCATAAAGCTGAGTAGCCAGGTTAGGGCGGTGTGGTCAGTCCTCAGGTGGAATGACTGACCATACAGGTATTTGTGGAAGTGCTCCTAGGTCTTCACTACCGCCACTAACTCTCGCCGGGTGATGCAGTAGTTCTTCTCTGCCTTGTACAAGCTATCACCCGCTCGTGGCCGTTCTGAGCTTGGGATAGGATGTCTCCATGCAATGGTCGCTGGCGTCGCTGTCCACAATGAAGGCTCCTGGTTGTGGAAATCCCAAAATAGCAGCTTCAGTTGCTGGAAAGCGCCTTCCGTCCTCCGTCCACACATAAGGCCGGTGTTCTTCCGTCAGGCTGGTGAGGGGCTTGGCGATGTTGGAGAAGCCCTTTATGAAGCGGCGGTAATAACTGCACGGCCCCAGGAAGTTACGCAGTTCTCGCTTATCTTTTGGGCTATGCAAATCTCTCATGGCCCGTGTCTTCTCCGGGTCTGTGGCCACTCAGATGATGATGATGATGTGTATAGGGGCGCTCAACTACGGCGGTCATCAGCGCCCTTTAAAAAAAACAAGTCATGGCTGTGGCCACTCAGGTTGGTGAGACTATGCGCCTAAGTAGTTGACTTCCTTGCGGATGAGCTGGCACTTCTTTGCGTTCAGCTTCAGGTTGGTCACCTGCAGTCTCTGTAACACCTTGCTCAGGTTGTCGAGATGGTCTTCGAAGGTCTTGCCAACGATGATGTCCAGGTATAGCAGGCGGGCGTCATAAGTCAATCCTCTCATCACTGACCCCATGAGGCATTGGAAGGTAGCTGGTGCGTTGCAGAGACCAAAGGGCATAACTTGGCAGTCGAGAATGAGGTCTTTTCCTTGTCTCTTGGGTCTAGAGCCACCTGCCATAACCCGACTTCAGGTCCAGGGTCGAGAACCACTGTGCACCAGCAAGCGTGTCCAAGGTGTCGTCAATCCTGGCTAAGGGGAAACAATCCTTCCTGGTGACAGCGTTCAGCTTCCTGTAGTCCACGCAGAAGCGTAGCTCGCCGTTCTTCGTTTCCAAGACTACAGGGGAACACCAAGGACTGTCAGACTCTTCAATCACTCCCGTGGATCTCATGTCCTCCTGCATGTCCCGTACCGCTGCTGTTTTGCCAACTGAATGCATCTAGGTGGTTGCCGAATAGGCCTGGTGTCGATGTGGTTGAGCACTCGCTCCGTGCGGCCATATTCCCTGTTCCCTTGCCGAAGACGCCCTGGTATCGTCTCAGCAGTTGTCGAACCTTCTCGAGCTGTTCTGCGGTCAGATGGTCGGCCGCCCTCTCCAATAAGCCTTCCAGCCAGGGCCCCAGGTGTTGCGTCGACACCGGCTCCTGTGTATTGTCGATTGCTGTCACACTGACTACGGGCTCGTACGTCCTCACCTCCGTCCCGGCCTGGACGTCGTGATCGGTATCTGCCAGGTTGAGCAGCCTCATCGGCACCTGCTATCGGCACGGCAGCAATGTCCTGGCTACACACAGCCCATGCACAGGTGTCTTTCGGTTCAGCATCATGTTCTTGGTTTGCTGGCCTTCCATTCGCGCCGTCACCATCACCTCGCTTCTCGTGAGGACAACCACATCTCCTTCAAGATGACCCTACAGAGTCCAAGATGTTCTTTGGGTTGCCGGAGCATCACTTCTCCGTTAAGCCGCAGGTCCTTCCTGCTGGCGTCGACTGTCGCCTTGTGGCTCCTGAGGGCATCGAATCCCAATATCACCTCAGCCACCTTCGCGACGAACACATACTGACGCGCGGCACTCCGTCCCAAGGTCAACTTTAGCAGAGCCGCCTTCTCCACAGGCAAGGTGTCGCCCGATGCCATCACAAGCTGGTATGGTCGGTTTGGTTTCCTCGACGGCAAACCCCTGGCTATGTCAGGTCTGATGACGGTGACGGGTGTCCTAGTGTAGGGGAGGGATCCGTCCCCTTCAGCTTCCGTGCTACAGGCGCTGCGGACCCCTAGCACTCGTGGTACCGCTGACGTTACTAGAAGAACCTCGTGCCGAACATTCGAGTCCCTCCCTGATTGGGAGTTGTTCGGATTGGGTTGGACTCGAGGGGGCAGTGGTTCCCGATACCCGTGGGAGATCGGGTACATCTCCGGACGGGGTTGAGGGAAGCCATAATATTCCCGCGTACTAGCCAGTATAGCTAGTAGAAGGTGTGCTAGATCACCAGGCGGCCCCACCGAGGTCATATCGGTAGCCTTCCCATTTTGGAGTTGGCGCACGTAAGTGGCGTATCCACTTCCATCCCGTCTTGTGTCCACAGGACCAGATAGGGGGGGTGGCCTTGTTAGTCTCTAGGTCTTGCCCTATGGAAATCCCCACGGAGGCACCGGGCGCCCTTTTGGGACAGCTTGGTAACTCCCTGGTCATTAGAGAGGGGCTGTCAGTGTTCACTCTGTGAGGATCTGCCCTGGTAGATACCCTCGAGTTTATATTTATATGCCCCGGTGTCCACAAGCATGGAGCACGGCTTCCCTCTCACCCAACCGTCCGCGATGAGGCTGCTCTCTCTGGTGTCGGCAGTTTCTCTCCAGGTGTCCCGGCTGGCCACACCCCAACACACGGCACTAGGTCTTCGCCGGCGTCCCTCGGCTAGCCTTCGGTCTCCAGTGTAGCGGATAATCCTTGTCCTCGACGTCGGGGTAGCCGTTACCTTGGCCGCCTCGTTAACCGTTAGCGCCTCGTGGATGGTCTTGTATTCGCCGAGCATTAGGCGCTGACGTATCTCGACTTCTCATACTCCGTCAACGAAGGTGCGCTGATGTATCTCGACGTCTCATACCCCGTCAACGAAGGTGTAGGCGGCTTTGCGGGATACAAACTCGGGCGGGAGGTCGACTAAGGCTTTGCTGGCCAGCTGCTCGATTGCCAGGGCAAACTCCTGCAGCCTCTCCCCTGCCTGGTGCGACCTTGACTTCAATTGGCTGCAGTAGGCTGCGGCTAGGCGGTGGTTTCCGAAGCGGTTCTCCAGGGCCTTCCAGATATCCTTGGGCACCGCCGCTGTCAGGACCGCTTTCAGGACCTCTGCGGCCCGTCCCTGGAGGTATTAGCAGTGTGGCCTCTTCCTCTGGTGACCACTTGTGCTTGGCCACTGTGTTGAATTGGCAGTGGAAGACTTCGAATGTTGACGTGCTGTTGTACTTTGGTGGTTTGATGCGCGCAGATGTTGTGTCGCATCCCTGCGCATCAGCCTTTAAATCCATCATACTTCTGCCGACTATGTCCTCCACCATGGCATTCAGAGACTTGGTGTTGCTGTTGGCGTTTCTCTCTAGGTCATTAACGAGCGCGCCATGTCTTCGACGTGCGCAACTCCATGACGTTGTCCGTCATACCGGCCACCACCACCACCACCACCACCACCTGCAATTTTTCTTTGTGCTTTATATTCATTGATTCAATTGAATTAACAAATATAAAATTGAACATAAATAAATGTTTAACAATAATGCTTTGTTAAAACTATTAACATTTAATGAATTGTAAACTTTGAAGTAATTTAATAAGTTTGATTGTGCAGTATGTAATTAGATGAATATGTATTAAAGCCTTCCACATAAAAAATTACAATCTGCGATGGTTCTGTGTAATTAGCCATCTTATACCTTCCAGTACTCTATAGCATATTGTTTCACAGTCCAACTATTTAACACCTTAAAACTTACAAAATATGTGTTATAAAACCTATTTTACCACACTGGAATTTCCAATTATTCTGATCAATCTTCAGTTCTTTATTCACTACATCTGTATGGCAGTTGTAGAGTTTCTTTGTTCATGGGCAATGATTTAGAATTTAAAAGAATATTTGATAAGTCAAAATACTTGCCAAAATGTTGAGTTGTGAATGAAAAATTGATTTGCTCTCACTGAAGAGAATGCATTAAAGTCCTCTTTCTTTGTAATGTGGTACCTGCTTCATTTCACGTATAGCTGCACAAGCACCCATTGACATAATCAACTTGAATCACCTTAATAGGCAGAGATAATAGAATTTTGCAAAACCAATACTATTGATTTATGATAGGGAAAGATATCCATTGTAACAAAAAGAGAAGGAAAAGTAAATTTAAGAGATGCTATGCATATGTTTCTGTTGAACCTAATCAAAACTGTGATCAATGATTTTGATAATTGTTTACAGAATTCTGTGCAGTTGCCAATAAAAACTTTGCAAGAGAAGACTGCTGAGCAGTCCAAACAACTTCGTATCCAGTTCCCAGTCTCTAGTGGTCAGCAGCATAGAAAAACAGGTAAGTGTACTTATTAAATTTAAATTTAAAGGGAGTCGATTAATGACCCTAACAACATTTGTTCTAGACGTTCTCGGGCTTCGAGCCAGGTAAGCAGATGTTGAGACATCGACGTTTCGGGAGCGTACATCTCTCCCATCTTCAGGATGTTGAATGACTTAGGGCTGGGGTGACCCATATATATACTGGTCGCCAAAAAAATGACGCGGACCAATCAACGAGTGGGCTCGCGTTGGTGAATATGACAACCTCTCAGAAAACACTGCTGCTCTGGTCGCTGCTCAGTAAGCCAGATCTGTGTTTCCTGAGTCTCTCTTTTTCGAGTTTTAATGCAGGATTCCATGCTGCACTAAATTGTAGCCCAGCATCTCGGTTAAGCGTGACTCTCTCTGCCGAGATAGCCAACGCCTCCTTAACTCTGCGCTCCCAGTAGCCACTGCATTTTGCCAAAATAGTGGTGAGACCGAAGCTAGCCCTATGGTCTTGCTGGAAGCAATGTTCCGCCAGCCCAGACTTTTCAGGTTGCAACAGTCTGATGCTTCTATCGTGTTCTTTGATCCTGGTAGCTATGGTCCTGCCGGTTTGTCCGATGTACGGCACTCCACATTCACATGGAATGTGGTACACCCCCGGAACGTTTAGTTGTAATTGGTCTTTGACCGGTCTCATAAAGTGTCTGATTTTTGCAGGCGGTTTGTGAATAGTTTTTATGTTGTGTCTTGCCAGTATTCTGCCGATTTTTCCAGACAGATTGCCGGTATATGGGATGCAGGCTATAGCAGTTGGCTTTTCAGTGGAGCTACAAATGTGTGTTCCGGCTCTTTTGGCTTTTGCGAGGGCCCTCTTGACATCGGGTTCAGAGTAGCCGTTCTGACAAAAAGTTTGTCGCAGATGTTGCAGTTCCTGAGATAAGTGCTGAGGGTCCGAGATGGCCAATGCTCTGTGGACCAATGTGTCGAGCACCCCCATACGTTGGGATTTGTGGTGGTAGCTGCGTGCGTTTAGATATAGATCGGTGTGAGTGGGTTTCCGATAAACTGCGTGCCCTAGTGTACCGTCCTTGTTTCTTGAAACCAGAATGTCCAGAAAGGGCAACACCCCATTCTCTTCCACCTCCATAGTGAATTGAATCTGGGGTCTGCATCCGTTCAGATGTGTGAGGAAGTCGGATAGTGTATCTTGTCCATGTGGCCAGACTACAAACGTATCGTCCACATATCTGAAGAAGTGTGAAGGCTTCAGATGTGCCGTGGTGAGAGTCTCATGCTCCAAGTGCTCCATGTAGAAGTTGGCCACTGCCGGTGATAATGGCGACCCCATTGCTACCCCGTCCACTTGCTCATAGAACTTGTCACCATACAGGAAATATGTGGAGGACAAAGTGTGACGGAAGAGCTCAGTGATGTCAGGTGAAATATGAGCTTAATCTTTCCTGGCGACGTATATTTCACCAGCCTTTACGGGAAGGAGACCTACCAGGAAATCAGAGCTTTCCAAGAACTATGTGAACGTAAGGGCAGACTACTCAGCTCTTTGGCCTTCTTATTAAGGTGCAGGGACGAAAGTACTACGCCAAAGTTTGCAAGACTACGATACCCGATCATGAACTTTTCAACTAACAAGATTCTGAGACGCGCCAGCACAGCACTGGTTAAAGAACGCATTCACTTCACACGGTATAGAATTGATATTACTGACCGGCAGCTACTGGACTACTTCTGGTGTCTTTCTTCCAGGCTTTCCCCAATGGACTGGGAGCGAGTAGATGTCACCACATTTGCTCAAGGACATGTCATGCTTTAAAGAAGACATTGTCAAGTGTTAAAAGTGAGATATATTTTATATAGAATATGAGTAGTTGTCATGCAGTTTTTGAGATTACTCACTCAGATAAGATGTTCTCCATTTCTCCATAAGCGCTTTTCGGTCTAGTTTAGACCATCTTCAGTGGGTGCTGACCAACTACTGAGGATGAGAAGAGCCAAACCTTCCAAGAAACTTTTTACTCCTGTGGATTGTCATTTGGTTATCGTCTGATTTGTAATACCAATGTCTGGGACTGGAACACTGTGACTGGGCACAGGTGACTGATTGTCATCTGTGATGTTGACTGGTTGGAGCCGTTTCCTCTCTGGATGTGAATCAATTGAACTGTAGACCTGTGGTGGCAGATGAATTTCGTCTTCCATCTCGTTCTCTGGACCAATATTTAGGTTACTTGTTGTCTGTGGGAGATGTGCTTCCTCACTCATATGTTCCTGAAGTAAACTAGATTGGTTGAAGTATGGATTAATTTCAACTGGATCTATGTTCTTTAAGTTGGTTTCAACAACATCGATGTTGGATTTTTTAACTTTTTTAATAAGTTGTAAAACACTGTTTAATGATGGTATCTCAAAATTCAATAGGTTATCTGTTTCACTATTTAGGATGTAAATTTTTTCCCAAATATCTAGTTCGTTAACTGTTTGTACATGTTTTAATAATTGTATACTTTGGCCAATTTCATGGTTGTGTTTCCAGAAATGATTGGCAACTGCAGACTTTTCTATTTGTTTAAGTTTTATATTTCTCAAGTGTTCCGTTTGACGGGTTTTTAAATTTCTCTTAGTTCTTCCAATATAATATGCTTCACAATTGTTACATGGTATTTTATATATTCCAGATAATTTTAATTTATCAATAGTGTTGCTTAGAGGTTTTTTGAGCAGATTCTTAAGACTGAAGTTATTTTTTGGGGCTAATTTTATATTATAATTATGAAAAATTCTTTTAAATTTGTTAAATGCTCAAGGGTGATAGGTGAACTTCTTGTAGATAACAGTAGTTTCTGGTTTCTTTAAAGTAGTAAATGAACTTATGTGGTTTTTGTATATATGTTCATTAATTATTTTAAGTATAGTTGATTCTTTAAAGCCATTGATCTTTGCAACATGTAAAATATGTTGGTATTCTAATTGATATTCAGGTTCAAGTATAGGTACATTTATAAGTCTGTGGATTAAGCAATGGAATACTGTAAGTTGATGTGATGTTGGATTATAGTTATTAGCTTTGATATAATTATCCACATGTGTATTTTTCCTATGAATACCAAAATTCAATTTATTATGGTACTTGGAAATTTTTAAATCCAAAAAAGGTAGGAATCCTTGATCTTCTAGTAAATTTTATAGATTCATCTTGATTGTTGAGAATTTCTAAGGCTTCATTAATTTTATCTTTGGGTATGATGGAGAAAATATCATCTACATGTCTGTACCATACTTTAAATATATCTGAGTGAGTAGACGTTACTTGAATTTCTAAGTTGCTCATATATAAGTCAGCTAAGAATGGAGATAATGGATTACCCATAGCTAAACCATGTGTTTGAGTGTATAATCTTCCATTAAATGTGAAGGTATTCTGGTCAATACAACTGGTAGTACAAGTTAGTAGATCATGAATCTCAGCTTCATTAATATTGATTGAAGTAAGCCACTCTTGTAGTAGTGAAGAAATCTTCCCAGTTGGGACGTTTGTGGACAAAGAAGTGACATCGAAAGATACTAAAATGTCACTATCACTGATTGTAATATTTTTAATATATTCTATAAGTTCAAGAGAATCCTTAATGCTTCTACTTTCAAATTTTTTTAAAGATGAAAACTTTTTTGAAACCCATTTTGCCAATAAGTAACATGGCGAACCTATGTTATTGATAATAGGTCGCATACTGTTATCTTTTTTGTGATGGCTTACAAGTAATTCTGATACCATACTTTCTTACTACAAGTACTAGAACATGGATGCTACAAATTTTAACTCTCAACATCATACACGTTTAAAACATAAGTTGTTCATATTAAAATGTCAGCCATCTTATATTCCAAAAATAAAGAATAACAATAAAGCAGTAATTAATTTATCTGATCAACCTCTGAGTAAAGAAGAATTAGATTTGTTAAATAAAGGATTGAAAACTTGTGTAGCTTTCTCAGAAGATATAAAAGAATTTATAGCAGATATTGAATTAAATATTAAAACTGTTCCTGTGCAAGAAAGAGATAATGTTAGAACTCAATGTACAAAAGTTCTTCAAAAATTAAAATACGGTAAATACACATTTCCAGCATTGAAGATTATTAAACATTTAAATAATAAATCTATTACATTTGTAAAAGCAGATAAAGGAAATCAAATTGTTTTACTTAACAAAAATGACTATGAAAATAGAGTTATGCAACTTCTCAAACAGTCTGACTACTCAGAAACAGAAAAAAAACCATTACAAGCCAACATAAGAATTATTAACAAAGTTATTAATGAAGCTAATTGTTTTGATTTAGCTCATAAACAAAGATTAAAAGTCAGTAATCCAACACTACCACGGATTTACTGCCTTCCAAAAACTCACAAAAAAGATAACAGTATGCGACCTATTATCCATAACATAGGTTCGCCATGTTACTTATTGGCAAAATGGGTTTCAAAAAAGTTTTCATCTTTAAAAAAATTTGAAAGTAGAAGCATTAAGGATTCTCTTGAACTTATAGAATATATTAAAAATATTACAATCAGTGATAGTGACATTTTAGTATCTTTCGATGTCACTTCTTTGCCCACAAACGTCCCAACTGGGAAGATTTCTTCACTACTACAAGAGTGGCTTACTTCAATCAATATTAATGAAGCTGAGATTCATGATCTACTAACTTGTACTACCAGTTGTATTGACCAGAATACCTTCACATTCAATGGAAGATTATACACTCAAACACATGGATTAGCTATGGGTAATCCATTATCTCCATTCTTAGCTGACTTATATATGAGCAACTTAGAAATTCAAGTAACGTCTACTCACTCAGATATATTTAAAGTATGGTACAGACATGTAGATGATATTTTCTCCATCATACCCAAAGATAAAATTAATGAAGCCTTAGAAATTCTCAACAATCAAGATGAATCTATAAAATTTACTAGAAGATCAAGGATTCCTACCTTTTTTGGATTTAAAAATTTCCAAGTACCATAATAAATTGAATTTTGGTATTCATAGGAAAAATACACATGTGGATAATTATATCAAAGCTAATAACTATAATCCAACATCACATCAACTTGCAGTATTCCATTGCTTAATCCACAGACTTATAAATGTACCTATGCTTGAACCTGAATATCAATTAGAATACCAACATATTTTACATGTTGCAAAGATCAATGGCTTTAAAGAATCAACTATACTTAAAATAATTAATGAACATATATACAAAAACCACATAAGTTCATTTACTACTTTAAAGAAACCAGAAACTACTGTTATCTACAAGAAGTTCACCTATCACCCTTGGGCATTTAACAAATTTAAAAGAATTTTTCATAATTATAATATAAAATTAGCCCCAAAAAATAACTTCAGTCTTAAGAATCTGCTCAAAAAACCTCTAAGCAACACTATTGATAAATTAAAATTATCTGGAATATATAAAATACCATGTAACAATTGTGAAGCATATTATATTGGAAGAACTAAGAGAAATTTAAAAACCCGTCAAACGGAACACTTGAGAAATATAAAACTTAAACAAATAGAAAAGTCTGCAGTTGCCAATCATTTCTGGAAACACAACCATGAAATTGGCCAAAGTATACAATTATTAAAACATGTACAAACAGTTAACGAACTAGATATTTGGGAAAAAATTTACATCCTAAATAGTGAAACAGATAACCTATTGAATTTTGAGATACCATCATTAAACAGTGTTTTACAACTTATTAAAAAAGTTAAAAAATCCAACATCGATGTTGTTGAAACCAACTTAAAGAACATAGATCCAGTTGAAATTAATCCATACTTCAACCAATCTAGTTTACTTCAGGAACATATGAGTGAGGAAGCACATCTCCCACAGACAACAAGTAACCTAAATATTGGTCCAGAGAACGAGATGGAAGACGAAATTCATCTGCCACCACAGGTCTACAGTTCAATTGATTCACATCCAGAGAGGAAACGGCTCCAACCAGTCAACATCACAGATGACAATCAGTCACCTGTGCCCAGTCACAGTGTTCCAGTCCCAGACATTGGTATTACAAATCAGACGATAACCAAATGACAATCAACAGGAGTAAAAAGTTTCTTGGAAGGTTTGGCTCTTCTCATCCTCAGTAGTTGGTCAGCACCCACTGAAGATGGTCTAAACTAGACCGAAAAGCGCTTATGGAGAAATGGAGAACATCTTATCTGAGTGAGTAATCTCAAAAACTGCATGACAACTACTCATATTCTATATAAAATATATCTCACTTTTAACACTTGACAATGTCTTCTTTAAAGCATGACATGTCCTTGAGCAAATGTGGTGACATCTACTCGCTCCCAGTCCATTGGGGAGAGCCTGGAAGAAAGACACCAGAAGTAGTCCAGTAGCTGCCGGTCAGTAATATCAATTCTATACCGTGTGAAGTGAATGCGTTCTTTAACCAGTGCTGTGCTGGCGCGTCTCAGAATCTTGTTAGTTGAAAAGTTCATGATCGGGTATCGTAGTCTCGCAAACTTTGGCGTAGTACTTTCGTCCCTGCACCTTAATAAGAAGGCCAAAGAGCTGAGTAGTCTGCCCTTACGTTCACATAGTTCTTGGAAAGCTCTGATTTCCTGGTAGGTCTCCTTCCCGTAAAGGCTGGTGAAATATACGTCGCCAGGAAAGATTCAGCTCATATTTCACCTGACATCACTGAGCTCTTCCGTCACACCTTGTCCTCCACATATTTCCTGTATGGTGACAAGTTCTATGAGCAAGTGGACGGGGTAGCAATGGGGTCGCCATTATCACCGGCGGTGGCCAACTTCTACATGGAGCACTTGGAGCATGAGACTCTCACCACGGCACATCTGAAGCCTTCACACTTCTTCAGATATGTGGACGATACGTTTGTAGTCTGGCCACATGGACAAGATACACTATCCGACTTCCTCACACATCTGAACGGATGCAGACCCCAGATTCAATTCACTATGGAGGTGGAAGAGAATGGGGTGTTGCCCTTTCTGGACATTCTGGTTTCAAGAAACAAGGACGGTACACTAGGGCACGCAGTTTATCGGAAACCCACTCACACCGATCTATATCTAAACGCACGCAGCTACCACCACAAATCCCAACGTATGGGGGTGCTCGACACATTGGTCCACAGAGCATTGGCCATCTCGGACCCTCAGCACTTATCTCAGGAACTGCAACATCTGCGACAAACTTTTTGTCAGAACGGCTACTCTGAACCCGATGTCAAGAGGGCCCTCGCAAAAGCCAAAAGAGCCGGAACACACATTTGTAGCTCCACTGAAAAGCCAACTGCTATAGCCTGCATCCCATATACCGGCAATCTGTCTGGAAAAATCGGCAGAATACTGGCAAGACACAACATAAAAACTATTCACAAACCGCCTGCAAAAATCAGACACTTTATGAGACCGGTCAAAGACCAATTACAACTAAACGTTCCGGGGGTGTACCACATTCCATGTGAATGTGGAGTGCCGTACATCGGACAAACCGGCAGGACCATAGCTACCAGGATCAAAGAACACGATAGAAGCATCAGACTGTTGCAACCTGAAAAGTCTGGGCTGGCGGAACATTGCTTCCAGCAAGACCATAGGGCTAGCTTCGGTCTCACCACTATTTTGGCAAAATGCAGTGGCTACTGGGAGCGCAGAGTTAAGGAGGCATTGGCTATCTCGGCAGAGAGAGTCACGCTTAACCGAGATGCTGGGCTACAATTTAGTGCAGCATGGAATCCTGCATTAAAACTCGAAAAAGAGAGACTCAGGAAACACAGATCTGGCTTACTGAGCAGCGACCAGAGCAGCAGTGTTTTCTGAGAGGTTGTCATATTCACCAACGCGAGCCCACTCGCTGATTGGTGCGCGTCATTTTTTTGGCGACCAGTATATATATGGGTCACCCCAGCCCTAAGTCATTCAACATCCTGAAGATGGGAGAGATGTACGCTCCCGAAACGTCGATGTCTCGAAGCCTGAGAACGTCTAGAACATATACGCCGCCAGGAAAGATTCAGCTCATATTAAACAACATTTACTTTTAAATTTTTCCGGAACATGTTTCAGAGACCTTGCCTCTATCCTCAGCCGGCCATCGACTGGTTCTCATTGGTGTAGTTGACAATATTTTGTCACAGGTCTCCTCTGGTGGTGGTGCAAGGAACTTTTTGAACAAATCTTTCTGGGGGATGTCGAATTTGAATACTTTGTTCCTATTTTTTGAAATGAAGATTTGTTCCCATGTGGATAGTTCTTGTTTTCCTGATGTATGTTTTAGTAGTTTTGGTTCTGGATTTATGTTGTGGTTTTTTTCCAAAAATGTGTGACAACTGCTGATTTTTCTAATTGTTTATATTTTATGTTTCTAAAGTGTTCCTTAGCTCTTGTTTCTAAATTTATTTTGGTTTTTCCAGTATACATTTGACTACAGTCACTGCATTCAATTTGATATATACCAGATTTTTTGTTGATGGAATGGCATCTTTGATGTTTGAGCAAATTAGGTTGATTAAGGAGAAATGGTTGACTGCTGTTAGTTGAATGTTTTGTTTTTTGAAGACTTTTTTGAATTTATCATAGGCGCATGGATGGTAAGGTAATTTTTTGAAAATCATATTAGTTTCTGTAGCTGAGAGGGTTGTGGTTTCCTTTAGTAGCTTCTTATTTTTTGCTAAGTTAACTTTTTTGATTACTAAGATTTGGGAAAGTTATTTTTTTGTGCTATTTCAATTATTTTGATGTATTCTATTTTGTATTCTGCTGTGAGTCTGTGTGCTAAACTATTGATGATTGCCTGTTTGTGGGATCTTGGGTTGTAGCCATTAGCTTTTATGTAGTTGTCTGTCTGTGTTGGTTTTCTGTAAATGTCAAAGTTTAGTCTGTTTTTATTCCTCATTATTTTTAGATCCAAAAATGCTAAATACTCATCTTTTTCTATTTCTACAGTGAACTTGATGCTTTTTTCTTGGATATTTAAAAGTTTTAGTGCATCACTGATGTGTTTTTTTGGTACTATTGCAAAGATGTCATCTACATATCGTTGCCAGAGTTTGAACATCCAAGGGAAACCTTTGTTGATCCTTATTTCTAATGCACTCATGTACAGATCAGCCAGGAAGGGTGATAGGGGGTTGCCCATTGCTAACCCTGAAGTTTGGTGGAAATATTTTGTTTGAAACTGGAAGAAATTTTGTTCTATGCATAATTTGGTTAGTTCGATGTAGTCTGAAATTTCAGGTGATGCTGTTCCAAGTGATTTGAGCCATTTTTCTATCAACGGTGGGATAGAACAATACTGTTTTCAACACTTCCAAGAAAGGAATTGAAGTGTACTTATGTCAGATTACTTCTTTGCTGATGTAAATGTCTCGAAGGGAAGCGAGAGAAGTTTATTACTATTTTTTTTTTTTTTTTAAATTAACATCCTCCAACGTTAAGTCCTATTGGATGATGAATGAAATGTGTGAAATGGTGTTCAAATGAGTCCAGGGTCTATAGTGCTTAGAGTTACTGGACATTTATCTTTCACAATAAAGTAAAACCCTGGAAGAAACCTTATGTAGATAACTCATCCTAACCGAGATTCGAACTGAGAACCTCTTGAATGTGAGGCAGGCACACTACCACCTACGGAACAGAGGCAGGCTAACAGAAATAGTGAGACAGATGATCTTTAGGCTACTGAGTCAGCAAAGGTGTTGCAAATTAAAGATAAAAGCCATTACTGTCTGCCCACCACAAGAAGGTAAGCAGGGCATGAAGAGGGAACTGTTTATCTACTCTGGTAATGAATTACAAAATGAGTGTATGAGAGTGCATTTGAATTGTTAATCCACTCTGGTAATGGACTACAAAATGATTGTATGAGAGTGCATATGAGTCATTTATGCTGCCAGATCTAATGCTCGTTTCAGTAACTGCAGTGATAGGTATTATGCATGGGTGAGTTATGTGACAATGCTGTGTATAGTAGATGAACCTAACATCCTTATCATATCCAGAAGGCAAACATAAACTTCATGCGGACAGCAAAAGTGTTTACGTTACACATTCCTATGCCTTGCCTTCTTGTGTTGGATGGAAAGAACCTTCCCTAGCCAATGAACATCCTAACAGTCATCTACCTCACTAACTCTCTCTCTCTCTCTCTCTCTCTCTCTCTCTCTCTCTCTCTCTCTCTCTCTCTCTCTCTCTCTCTCTCTCTCTCTCTCTCTCTCTCTCTCTCTCTCTCTCTCTCTCCCTCCCCTCCCAGATGTATACATTAGAATTGAAATAATCTGACATAACTATTGAATGGTTTTGGAATAGGGATTTAAAAAGTGTTAGCCCCCTCTTGATTTATCAGATCATTTGAACTTTACTATAAAAGTAGTAATACATGTATGATATTAGTAATGTTTGAAGCAATAAAAAAAAAACATCATATATATATAAACACTGTGCATTATTGTTTTTTTTTTGTTTTTGTTTTTTTTTGTAATTTTACGTCCTCCAACGTTAAGTCATATCGGACGATGAATGAGAGCCTGAAATGATGCTCAAATGTGCCTAGGGTCCATGGAACTTAGAGCTACCCGACATTCGTCTTGAAGGATAAGGGAAAACCCCGGAAAAACCTTATCCAGGTAGCTCACCCTGACCGAGATTCGAACTCGGGACCTCTTGAACGTGAGGCAGACACGCTACCATCTACGCTACCGAGGCGGGCCATTATTGCTTTTAATTAACTCTACTTGGGTTCATGCTTGGTGTAGTAAGTACTATATGCGCATGATAACTTGAGCACTTGGGCTCCAAGTCCTCATTTGGTAGGTTTCATCTAACTCCGTAAACACAGATGACAACTTTGAAACATGAAATGTGCTATATTCTCTGACATCTAGTGATTAATATGCTAAGCTTTCACACGTGCGCCATATTACATTTTGAGCAATTTCGAGGTTAATTAGCTAACCAGTGTACAATAAATGTATGCTGTGGATGTTATGGCTGTTGAAAGGGCACTATCATTCGTCTACCTTCATATAACTGTGATCTGAATGCAATTGAGCTGTTGTGGGCAAAAAATAAAGAATGTTTTCAGAGGATGCAACATTACTGGTGATATGTCAGCCACAAATCTGCGGAAACTTGCTATAAAAGCATTCTCTTCCGTTACCACATCAGTTTGCAAGAAGATCTAAGAGCTGGAAATGCAATATGGAGAATCAAGGGTGTAATAGAAAATGCAATTGATGAAATTATGATCAACACATCGGAGGATACTAGGAATTAAAGTGATGCACTGGACTTGGAAATTGAAGAATCACAAAGCGAATGAGTGAGTATTTTTAACTGTCATAATATTTGCTTTCTATTTTTATGTGTTTCATGAATATGATATAAACATACAGCTTATCGGATCGAGTTCAATATACTGTTTGTCCACATATTTCGCACTTGCAGCATTATCGTTGCTTATCTTACATGCCAGTTTGCTGAATTGTGTATTTCTAGGTTGACTACACTGCAGAAACAAAAGTGTGTTAGCTCTCGCTTCTTCCTTCCTGCCCTCACCACACTAAAACTAGCACTCAAGAAAACGTGCGCATATAGTACAGTCTCTGCTTACCATTCCATTGAAAATATGGATTGAATTCTTATGAAAGGTATAATGTTTTGTTTTTCTAAATAAGGTGATTTTCTATGCCTAGAACCTAGTCCATGTATATTAGCATGGGATACTGATAGCCACAACAGTGAAGAGTGTGTGTATTTGTTACCAAATTAATTAGTTTGAAGCAGTTATTTAAGCCTTGGCATTGAGCATGCTGCAAATATGTAGGCTAGTGGTTGGGTCAAGTCCTGTATTAACCACTTGAGGGTTAGTTCAGAATGTTAACTAGTTGTCAAACATCAAAAGGTGGTCTGTTTGAGGACCTGGCTCTCATATATTCTGGGACAAGATCCTCTCATTGATGAAATTTTTAAGTGGGAGGATCTCAAATTTGTTTTAGCCTGGTCCACCGTTATAAAACTTTTTGTTACTAAACAGGTTTGTTTACTTCCCATTTAAATAATAATGCTGAGAAATTGTGATGACATTTTATGAAATTTGGAATAAACTCCTGAAACATAGATGTTCAACAATGAATTTTTTTTTTTTTTTTTTAATTTACGTCCTCCAACGTTAAGTAATATCGGACGGTGAATGAATTGGATGAAATGATGCTCTAATGATTCCAGGGTACATGGAGCTTAGAGTTACCCAACATTCGTCTTGAAGGATAAGGGAAAACCCTGGAAAAACCTTATTCAGATGGGACCTCTTGAACGTGAGGCAGAAAATAAAAGCATTTATCTTGTTTTAGTATGAGAAAGAATTTTGTGAATGCAGTTACCTACACAAAAAGAAAAAGACACAGTGATTCATTTCATGTGTACAAATCATGAAGAGTGTATCATTTGTTTAAATTATAACAAAATTGGAGTTTGTAGATTTTTTGGAACAGCAAACATATTTAAAAGTTCTTTAATTTTTTTCTCTTTTTTTCTTTTATTACAATTTTATAACAATTTCTCATGTTCTGTAGTCATCTTTGTACCTTTTTTTTTATTCTCCTATATTATCTTATCAGTTATATAATACAATATTTACATATATACAAAATTACTCTTACAGTTGATTGAAGTCTATATTTTTGTAAAGTGTGCAAATACCTTCAAGTTTTTTTTAATTGTTTGTTCATAGCTGATTGGGCAATTTTGTTTGCTTCTAGTTGCCACCCTAAAGTTTTTACGCTGTTGATCCAGTATTGAGCATTCCCATAAAAGATGTTGGACTTTTTGTTTGGTATCACTGCATGTACGTTCTGGAGATTCTGAAATCTTGAATCTGTAGAAGTATGTTCTCACTGGCCCATGTCCTTGTTATCATTGTTGTGAAGTTTTTGTCATTGGAATTTTGATCCTTAGCTTGTCTTGAACTGATGGAAACAAACTTGGTTAATGCTCATTTTGTTGTTTTTGTTCACACTTGTTGCCATCTTTCTATGTTCTTCTTCCTCTCGGCTTCTATTATTGAGTTCTTTGGTATATTATTATATACTATTGCCATATTGTTTCCTTCTGTTGCTTTCTTGGCTAGTTTATTCGCTATTTCATTTCTGTATATTCTCACGTGTGCTTTTATCCATTGAAAGTGGATCTTCCAGTACTGGTTGTTAAGAATTTTAATAGTTTTTTTGATTTCTTCAATAATGTGTCCAAGTTTATCATGTTTTTTTTTTTTTTTTTTTTTTTTTTTTTTTTTTTTTTTTTTTTTTTTAATAAGTCAATGGTTACTTTGTTATCTGTATAAATAGCTGTTCTTTCTTTATTTGGGATTTCCTTCATTTCACCAATTTCTTTTAGGGCTTGTAGAATTGCCATCTGTTGTTTGGGATTAATGCAGCGAGTAATAAAAATAAATCAATATAGATCAAATTTGAATTAAATCTGGATTTTCTTTGCAGAAAGTGAATGGATACCAGTGTCTCCTAAGAAGGAGGAACCTATAAAGGCTATAGAACCAAAGCCAACTGTTGCAGTACAGTCTGGGAACCAGGTGTTTCCTACAGCAGTTGGAATGGAGGTGAGTAATCTTCATCAATTTGGTTCTAAATTATGTAGGTATAAAATTAGAAGTTGAGAAGATTCAAATAAAATATTTAGAAGTACTATACAAATAAAAATATTTAGTAATTATCTTCCACTTATCTTAAGAAGTTGATGACAATACTTCTATCTTCTTTATACAAGATTAATTTCATGAGCATTTGCCCACATCTTCAGTCAACACACTTTGTTGTCAAGGATACCATGTATTTACGTATTTACGTATTACCAACATCTGAAGACGAAACAAACCTAAAAACAGAATCAATTGCCGGTATGTCAAAATTCATTATGCGATTTTTATTTTTTAAAAAAATATTTTTTCCCAAACTATTAAATCTATGGGAACATTTAATTGTTTTGATAATTTAACCTCAGGATTTATTTCATGGTTAAATGACCAAAAATGATCTGCTACGCCGATTTATCAATTTGTTTATATCTAATGTTACGAAAATGTTCTTTCTTTCTGGTTTCCAAACCTGATCACAATCTAAGCAATTAAATTGATAAATACCAGATTTTTTATTATTAGAAATTTTATCTTTTTTAGAAAATTGTAATAAATTTTTAATACTATATTTATTATGAGGAACTAAAGTTATACCAACTTCTTTAAAAAAATTTGAAAATGTTTATTAACCCAAGGATAGTAAGTAAATTTTTTAAATTTATAATCATCTTTTATATTTTTAAGAGTAGAAATATCATTAATACTTTTTTGATATTTAACTTTTTCAATTTTCTTTTGTATAAAATCTTTATTAAAACCATTAATTAAAGCAGTATTAATAATATATTTATATTCTTTATTAAATTCTTCTTTATTCAGGGGTATATTTATTAATCTATAAATCAAACTATTAAAAACAGCAAATTTATGTGGAAAAGGGTTAAAACTTTCATTTTTTATGTAATTATCAATATGAGTAGATTTCCTATAAATACCAAAATCTAAAGAAAGGGAGAAAGAACATTTTCGTAACATTAGATATAAACAAATTGATAAATCGGCCGTAGCAGATCATTTTTGGTCATTTAACCATGAAATAAATCCTGAAGTTAAATTATTAAAACAATTAAATGTTCCCATAGATTTAATAGTTTGGGAAAAAATATTTGTTTTAAAAAATAAAAATCGCGGAGTGAATTTTGACATACCGGCAATTGATTCTGTTTTTAGGTTTTTTCGTCTTCAGTTGTTGGTAATACGTAAATACATGGTATCCTTGACAACGAAGTGTGTTGACTGAAGATGTGGGCAATTGCTCATGAATTTAATCTCGTATAAAGAAGATAGAAGTATTGTCATCAACTTCTTAAGTTAAGTGGAAGATAATTACTAAATATTTTTATTTGTATAATATTTATTACTCCACTGTAACTAGCTTCATTTTCCGTGTAATTTAGAAGTACTGTTTGCAGATCAAATGAAAAAGAAGAGAAAAACATGCTAGTATTTGTTCTAAGCATTTCAGATAAACAGCTCTTCAATTTAATGGAATCTTTGCATGATTAGAGGAATTTAGTAACAGTAACGTCAAAATTAATTGAAAAAACTATTTCTAGTCAGTTTTTTGACACTTAGTCACATTTTTATGTTATTGAGAAACTAGTGTCGAGAGCCTTCGCTTCCATTTTCAATCTCTATCCAAGCTGGATGAAGGTTGAAAATGGAAGCGAAGGCTCCCGAAACTAGTCCCCCAATAATATAAAAATGTAAGTCATGAAGTGTCAAAAAACTGACTGCAAATATTTTTTCAATTAATGGAATCTTACTACATAAAATATAGCTATTTGTAACAATTAATGAAAATTTCACAAAATTCAATTGAAACCAGTTTCGTAAACGATTGTTTACATCTGAATAGATAGACTGAAAAATTTAATGCCATGGCCGGGATTTGAACCATGGATCTCCCAGTCTTCATTAGGTCGCTCTTAACCATTGAGCTACCATGGCAGATTGTTTACATTGTCACTCACTTACTTCATCAACTTTACGGTCACTAGATGTCATAATATTTTTGTATGTATTGGAAAATACAAACTTGGAAAATGAAACAAACTTAAAGACAAAGTCAATTGGAGGTATTTCAAAATTCAGTATGCAATTTCTATTTTGTAGAATAAATATTTTTCTCCAAACCATTAAATCTATTGTACCATTTAATTGCTTTAATAATTTAACTTCTGAATTTATTTCATGGTTAAATGACCAAAAATTATCTACCATTCCTGACAGTTTGCACGGTGCTGGCGTGCCTGGTCGTTGCTGGTGTGCCTGGTCGTTGCTGGCGAGTGCTAGGGAGATATGCCAATCACTACCTCACGCAGTGGTGTTCCGTAATCTGCACTTACGTTACCATTAAATAATTAAGGACAGGATAGTAGTGAAGGAACAATCCGGAAAGTGTATAATGCATGGTTTAATATCTCTGTGGTACTTGTTATTAAATTTTATATAAAACAACCCAATACCAGTAAGATTATTATAGCCTTCAATCCTATGCAATCAAATGCTGGCATATGAAAGCAATATTTTTAATTACAAGAATGAAACAGTATTTTGTGGAAATTAGCACAATTTTGGTCCTGAGACAATTGAAAAATATAAAATAACAAAATAATATTTACATGATAATATTACACAAAACACTTCATATTAAACGAATATACACGTTTCAATTAAGAATTTTATAGATTCATTTTTCGGTAGACACTCTTGTCTTTGGACATCCTTTGGTTTTCACAATATTCGCCACATTTGGAGACAGTGAAACACAACTCTGGACTCTTAATGCACACTTCTAGTTATGATTATTGATGTTGACTCTCTGAGGGGTTTTAATGTATTTCATAGCTGAAAATAAGGATTCACATATATAGGTTGAATCAAATATTGCAATCATAGATACCACATGCCTGTGTAATCGAGGAAATCTCCTGTAGAAATCTAGCAAACTTCTTCTGTTTCTGTAATTGTCAGCTAACTCACTGTCACATTTCAAGGTTATTCCTGTTGTTGTGCCTTTTATTGGCACCAGAATCTAACATTTCTTCCACAATTTCCAAATGTTCATTTACTCCACGAATAAAAATGCATAAATGAGCCATACTTGATAAGTCAGTGCTCTCATCATTGGCAATAGAGATTGCAACAAATTCTCCTGCTCTTTCAATAATTGTGCGTAAGTGTTGTCCTCCAGATCTTGAATTCTGCATGAAATAGTATGAGGTGACAGACTGACACTCTCGAACTGGTGATCACTGACAGAGGTGAATTTACTTGCAGCTATAACCATACATTGTTTAATAAGTGGACCATCAGAAAAACTACTAGAAGATCTGGCAATTTCTAGTGCTATCTCATAACTCGCATAAACTGAGTTTTCTGCCATTCCGCTATCCCCTTCTTCCTGTTCCTCTTCCGGCGATGTGATCTTTTCTCTGAGCTTTTGTGTCTCTGCGGTGCGTTCTTTTTATAGGGCCGAGTAATTATTAGCATGCAATGTATTAAAATGTCGCTGAAGATTAAATCGTTTCAGCACCTGCAATTACTCAAAAGTACTGTTTCCCATTTGGGATTGAAATAATGTGTCATTGTGTGTAGTACCCAATATTCAGGAGGTTTTTTTTTAAAAAAAAGAAAGAAAACCTGTAAGAAGATGTATGCAACATTGACAGTCCTGCAGTACTGTTGTGCATCAAATATAGTTTTTGTTTTGCTGCATTCTGTACTTTTTAATTCACAGTGGTTTAAACAAAAATTGAAAGTGCTCTTTAAGATACTGCAAGCTAAACAGCAAATGTAACAGTGGTTAAAATTAAAAACCTGAAGCTGTTGAGAGTGACGCAAGATATAATTCACAAATTATAATAAATAATAGTGACTTAAAACTTCACTCATCTTTGAAATTACAAGGGTTAATCAGAAAGTGATGCCTCCTTTTCTTTTTAAATTTTTTTTTTTACTCTTTTAATTTTGAATAAAATTAAATGAAAATTCATAGCATAATAGCCACAACATTCAGGTTTAATTTGGCATTTTTCCTAATCTTCAGCTTTTTCCACTGTTTTAATCATGTAGAAACAAGGGCATCTATTCCAGTGTGGTAAAATTCAGAGTCCTTCCTGAGAGCTTAGTCAGACATTTTCGAGGTCTCCTCATGTTCAAAGTGTATTCCACAATGAGGTTCCTTTAGGGGCCCAAATAGAGTAATTTGATGGAGCTAGGTCACGACTGCATAGTGGATGGGAAAGACTTCCCACACAGTTTGCACCGGGCCCAAATGACCTTGTTGTCGACGGGCCCTAAAACACCATACACTCACTCACTCACTCACTCACTCACTCACTCACTCACTCACTCAGTTTGCACAATATGTTGAGTGGTGCAAAGACTGGAATGTTGTCTTGGTCTGTTGTGCAGAAGAACCTCTATGATAGCGTTCAATGGACAAACTTGTTGGAGGTGGCCTTTAAGCTCTTGAGGCTGCTGATGTACTGAACAGAAGTTGTGCACCCATGAGTCAAAATTTCAACCAGGATGACACCCTTCTCATCCCAAAAAAACTGTCACCATAACTATCCCTACACAGATTTGGTAATTTTCATTCTCTGAGGATGTGTGATGCCATACCTTGACTACCTCTTTGATTTAGATTTAAAAAAAAAGGAGTTAAGCCAAGTCTTATTTCCAGTCACAATTTTTGCCAAGAATGTCTCCTTTCCACATCAAAGTGCTGCGGAAGCTATTGTGTTTCTTGCCTCTTTATTGTGGTTGGTTAACATGTCAGCAACAGTCATCACTAACTTGAGTACCCCACTTTTCTAATAATCTCCATCACAGTGCCTAGCAAGGGACAGCATTTATCTGCCGTTACTGAACAATCTTCATAGATGATCTCGTCAACCTGCTGAATGTTGCTTGGAGCCATTGTAGACATTGACCTGCCCTCTTTTTGTTCAACCAATAATGTTTTCCCTTCAGCCTCTGGACTGATAAACACATCATCTATGATATCTATTGTATCGCCATAAATATTTTTCAGTCTTTCATGAATTCAAATAGGTGTTCCACCTTTTCATTCTTGAATTCAATCAGAACACTGCCTTATATGTGCATGCCAGCCATTTTGTAACAGAATTTAGTGCTGCCACCTGTTAACTTGGGAAGCTGTTATTGTGTTGGATTGGAAGTTTGAGAAATAGCATCAAAATTCAAATTTTGTGCATAACTAATTTATGGATAAGAAAAATAGGAAGCATATATGATAATAGGATTAGTTTCACAAATCACTTGTTTGCATCTTCACTTAATTTGTTTGATACTATTATCATTACTGCTGCTAGGGAACTGTTTGTTCCTTATTGTATCACCAACCACCAAAAGTATAACACACATATTGACAGGATCAGTAAGAGTATTTTTCAAAATAAATATTTTTTCCCAAACTGTCAAATCTGTGGGTCCATTTAATTGCTGTAATAGTTCTATCTGTAGATTTATTTCAAGATTAAATGACCAAAAATGATGTACTATTACTTATTGATCAATCTCTTTATACTTAATATTTCTGAAACGTTCTTTTATTCTAGTCTCCAAATGACATTTGGTTTTACCAGTGTAAACCTTATTAACAATTATTGGTATAAACTAATAGGGGAAGAATTTAAAATTTCTTTAACCAAAGGTTAATATTTAAGAAAGCAGCAACTCAGCAACCGTAATTAGACATGACTTAAAGTGAATTCAGAACAAAAGTTTCGCTGTAGGTACAATTAATGATAGGAATTATTTTGTAGTGACATATTCATCTCCTCATGTGCAAATCATCAGTAGATTATTATACTAGATCAGTAGATTATTACACTAGAGCAGTAGATTATTATACTAGATCAGTAGATTATTATACTAGATCAGTAGATTATTATACTAGATCATACTATAGCATGTGTCGCATCTTCAGTTGGCCGAAGTCCAAGTTCATGCTCTTAACTTACTTTAGCTTGATCATGTACACATTCAGTTGGCATCAAGTCTCCACAGAGAAGAAATTATTGTGCTCATGTCACACCATCAGCACAATTACCCTGCAATTGAAAGTAATTTGCAATCTTATCATTATCACTAAATAAAGCCGTGACAAGCTAGAAAAATGGGTCTGTTGCTAGGATGGAAACTTCATTTAGGCTTTCACTGACAGCCATGTCTGGTGACATCGTTATAATTTGTAGTATTGTTACTCGTTGGCAAATTTTAGACGCTGAACTTCAGGACCTCCAAGACTTTCAAGACAATATCATCGGCATATATATAATACATGACTTGTAGACTTTCATGGAAACCCATCATTTCACAAATCCACTGCTCACATTGTGAAAAGTTAACACACAATGTAGGTACATTTTATACACCATTTGTTGGAGCCTTTAGAAGCTGACAGATAGCAGAAGGTTAGGTTTGACAGTCACATTATAACTTCATGAAGAATAATTTCATAAAGGACCAAGGCAGAATATCTACTTTTGCATTAGACTGTCACCACTTTTTCCGGTAACATTATGCAACTTTGAAGCAATGTGTCGTCTAGCCTTGGTCCTGAGCAATAGTCTTATCCTAGGGTGTGCCTGGGTATATAGGAGTAAGGATGACAGTGGAATCCAAGTTTAAGACTTGTTTAATAATTGCTTCTTTTTATGATATTCATGGAAATCACAAAGTTGCCAACCAACGTACACCAATGTATATTAATGTCTAAAGTCATCATATGCGAAATGCAGATTACATGATGACACGTAATTCATTATTTACGCACGAACAGATACTTCCTCCTTGGGTTACGTCTGCCCTCCTGGACGGCCAGTCCAGCTGTGTCCGAGATTCCTTTCAAGAAACCTTATTATTCACACATAGGAATTCTCTAACCATCTGGTCTTTTGTATCTTTTGTTGCGGTGACCAGCTACTAAGGAAGGGTCTAAGAAAGCCTCTTTAGAAAAGCCAGCCATATGGAACCCCCTAGGAGCCAGCTACAACATGCTAAACTGCTAAACTAACATCCTATTCACATTTAACAAATATACTGTTCATATGTAATCTATTACAATTATTTATTGAATCCCTAATTTCGGTATCAAGAATTATACCATAATGTCTTTCTTCTTGGCCACAGCTACATGTATGTAAATTTAAAAAAAAATTCTTTTGTGTGCTTTATTCTTACTTTCCAGACTCAAACATTCATTGTGACTTGACTTCAAGACTTGTGCGGTTTTCTTAAACACATTTATAAAATCTTAATTTATTTTACAGGATCTGGATATAGGATCAATAGTCTCGCAGCGGCTTACTGCAATGAGGAAGCTGCAGGAAAACCCTAATGATGTGCAGGCACTCTCTGAGATGTATCGTGCTCAGAAAGATGTAAGTACAATATTTTATCATCACTTTTTAATGAATGGCAATTCATGTTATACTTTCATTTTCTTGAACATTATCAAAGGAAAATGTTGGGGAGAACAAATTGTGATAGCATGAAATCTTTTTAACCCACAAGGAATGTATCAGACCTTTCATGTTAGAGAGCCTATTTGAGCTTATGGTTTCAGAAGTGATTTTGTTATAAAAAATTGATTGAAAAAAATTATTTGATACTGAATGGAAGTTCCAGAATATCCGTTTAAACTTTAAGCAATACATTCACAGGATTTGACATTTGTGACAGCCTGCTGCAAGGTCGCATGTGATGTTAGAAGAGGGTGACCGAACTAAAATACATCTTTACTTCTGGCAGGTTTGTTTATCTGTCGTGCCTATTTTATTGCCATTGCAAGATTACTATTGTCTTTGATTTAAAGATCTTGAGGCTGAAAGCTGTAGCTAAATTTTACTTCCTCTGACACTAGTATATTTGGTACATAGAGAAAGTAATGTCTTTCACCAACATTTGATACTGAGATTTCACAAAAATAAAATTTTGTGATTCCTTGATACCCTCATTAAAAAGAATTAAAATTACAAAATGGATCTCTTAGATACAGGGAAGGGAATGGAAACAGGTAAGAGAGGTGCATGCATCTGTCTGTTCGTTACCCCAACAATTTCCAAGAAAAGATAAGATTTTTTTCAACATTTCTCCGCCACATACTATCCTTTATTTGGAAACTTTTTTGTAATACAGTTTTCTAAGAAACTACTGTAATGATGTAAGACTTCAAGCTTTCAGAGTGAATATTACCAATTATGACTTCACAGGTGAAAGTCTTGTCAAATTTGTAAACATTGAGCTTTCTGTCCATTGTAAACTATGACTTTTTTTAGGAACTGAATAGGATATAAAATTTCTTTGACCAAAGGTCAACATTTAGGAAACAACATGAACATCCTTACAGGCTAACAAACAAAAAGGTGACTTAAATTGAACGTACAACAAAAGCTTCATTGTGGGAACTGCTAATGCTAGGAACTTATTTCCTGTTAATATATTCATCTCCATATGTTTATTTGTTTTCCTTAACAGTGTGAGGAATGTGTTCATAATGGGCACCCTGAAGAGTAGTGTTAGAAGTAGTATTAGTATGCTATCAGTTTATGGCCACTAGCACGAATGCAACATAAGTAAACAATTCTAGTTAAAAGGCAATATCTGAAGCTGGACATGTGCTTTCTTGTTGTAGTTATGGGAATAATGCCAACCTTGGAATGTGTATACATTCTAGATTAAAGCAAATAAGTCAGTCAAAATAGCAAAACTTTAATATTATTCATGCAATATATCTAGGTTATAAAAATAACACACACCTTAAACAAATGGAGTCAGCTCTTCTTCGGAGCAAGCCAGACTCATTTTCAGTGCAGGAAGAAGAAGAAGGAGGAGGAGGATGATGATGATGTTTTCAACTACACTCTCTCTCTCTCAGTAATAATTTTCTATATTTTCTACGTGTTTACAAAAGTCTTGTTACTTTGTTTTAGTCACAAGTGTTACATCACACAATTTCTGTAAGGATAAGATACCTGTTAAATTTCTTTAATTCATTACATTTTGTTTCACTTTGGCCCAAGCTAATTCTATAATATTTAGATTACACATGTGTGGTGTCAAACAAACATTAGTGTGGTCCAGTTAAACCAAAAGTGCACTCTAGAAACTTCCCCTTTAGCTTTCTTTGTTTCAATTAACATGTAAATATCTATTTTGTATATAGAACAGTCACACTGAATCTCTTTGTTCTGCAACCACAGTATCGTAGCAGATTTCACAGCACTCCTAGCAGGAGTTTATTTACCTCCATGCTATGATAAGGGGCATTGTCTAGCATTGCAACAGAGGAAGAGGACAAATTTAGGAGCCAGATTTTCTAGAATCCATTTTTCACAGTTCATATGGATCATTTGTCCTTGGTAGTTGCCTGCAGTTTTCCTGGCCTTGTAAACAAGAAAACTAGTTTTCAGGAACTTGTTTACACTACTTGCATGAATTATCAGCCTGTTCCCTGGATTAGCTTTCATATGGATGCCAAATTCCTCTTCACTTAGCCAGAACTTACTGAATGTTACGTTACTGTCCATCTAGCTTACATTAACATAAAAGGTAGTTCTCCCACTTTCTTGCAAGTGCTTTATCTGATTCAATCAGATAATCGTGCTTCCAGATCATGATGTGAGGACATATTATCTTTCATTTGTTCTGACATTTCCTCCATTTAAAGCCCAGCTCTGAAGTTATCTTTCAAAGGAACTTCATCCCCATGGAAAATGAATCTTTTCCTGAACAACAGACAGCAATTTGTTTAAGTAGGAACACATTTCTCAACAATATAAGAATCATGTTAGTTCCCTGAATAGCACATCTACCAAAATTATCCACATTTACTACATAGTATACTGGTCTCATTTTTGGATCTTTCCCTGGGTTGTTAGAACACTCTTTTTACCACTTACACTTAAATCTTGCAACTATTTACTAATTCTTTAGATTGTTCTTAGAGAAAATTCGGTATAAATGGCAGCTATTGTAGTTGCTGGACTCAGTGGAAGCTTTATGCACTTGTTCTTAGCTTCCTCATCATATCCCTGTCACTTTCCTAATTATTTCCCTACTCTCACAATCTATTGCTCATGTTTTCTTTACTTCTGACTTGTCATTAGTGACTTGTATGATTTTACAATTGAGGCTGAGAGAAATTAGCAATGAGTAAACAAATATACTGTGATGAACAGCAAAATAAATATATGTAAAAATGTTGTGCAACAGTCAGTAAAGTTCTTCTTTACTCTCAGTTTTATTTAACTCATAAACTGTAAGAGCTAAACAAAATGTACAAGAGGGGAAAATATGTAATTTATACCTACGTTATCCTTTAGGTATAATAAATTTTAAGGCTATACAACTTATCTGAAGAATGAATGGAGATAGTCAACAGTGGAAGCTTGCATAAATACAAGCAGATAATCATTAGACATCTAGACATGTAATTATTCCGTTAAATAATACTATAACAAGTACAGCAACCACAATGGGGAAAGATGAACAAACTGTGCAATTAGGTAGAGTCAGACTGAAAAATTCAATTCCATAGCCAGGATTTTAACCGTGGATCTCTGGTCTCTGTCTAGTTCCTCTTAACTATTGAGCTACCGTGGCCAACATGGCAACATGACATTAAATTCTCCAACTGACTCATATTTTTCCTGGTAAACCATTAGGGGTTCTCTTAAACAATGAGATATGCACTGTTTGTGGGGACTTACAATTTTAAGTACTTAAGTGCCAGGCTTAATAGTTAAACCACTATTATTAGCTTAATTGATTGAAACGAATTGTTCTTCCACACTAGCCATCTGTAGGGTAAAGTTTGGATAAGTAGAGTGCAGAATGTGAAAGAGGTTCAAAATTCAAAGCGCACTGAAGAAAAACTTTAATCACCTAGTAAACATTGCTCACATAAAAAAGGTTCAAACTTGATGCGTTTGAAAAATGTTTTGTGTGCAGAATTTTTCTCAAGTTTTACGGACAGAGAAGACATATTCCTACAGTACAGAAACTCATGAATGCTGTTAAAGGAAAGATCCCTTTTGAAGGTAAGAAGAACTCATTGTGCAGAATACTGAGTCATGGGATATCGATTTTGCAAGTGCAAAAATATGCGTCATGTCACATCATATGCTGTGCTGATGTTTTTATGGTCAGATTGTAGTGCACTGTATTCCCGCTTTCTGTACCTCTCTAAATGATGCCATACTACACTAGCGACCTCCCCAAACAACTGCACTCATTCATCAGACAGGTAATACTTATGTTCCTTTAATTTTATAGTACATTATATATAAAATGAATTTTGATGATGCCATCAATCAAGTTGATTCTGGAGGTTAAAGAGCAGTTTTTGGTATATTTCTGTAGAATATACTGCTATTAATATGAATTTTACAACACTTTATTATGCCTTTGTGTAGTGTTAAGTTACCATTCATTTCCTAATGTGTTATATAGCAATATGGAATTTCTAAACTTATACTTAATGACCCACCATTTGAAGATTTGACTGTTGCCTCAGCCTCCCATATATTCCCTGTATGCACAACAAATTGTGTAATGAAACCACTTGTGCAAATGTTTGTGTTGATTAATGTGAAGTAGACAGAACAATTGCTTTTTAAGAATAGTTTATGGAGCATATAGAAGTAAGCACTAGTGCTAATATAGAAAGTCATGTGTATTTAACACAAATTCTTCTTCTTCTTCTTCTTCTTCTTCTTCTTCTTCTTCTTCTTCTTCTTCTTCTTCTTCTTCTTCTTCTTCTTCTTCTTCTTCTTCTTCTTCTTCTTCTTCTTCTTCTTCTTCTTCTTCTTCTTCTTCTTCTTCTTCTTCTTCTTCTTCTTCTTCTTCTTCTTCTTCTTCTTCTTCTTCTTCTTCTTCTTCTTCTTCTTCTTCTTCTTCTTCTTCTTCTTCTTCTTCTTCTTCTTCTTCTTCTTCTTCTTCTTCTTCTTCTTCTTCTTCTTCTTCTTCTTCTTCTTCTTCTTCTTCTTCTTCTTCTTCTTCTTCTTCTTCTTCTTCTTCTTCTTCTTCTTCTTCTTCTTCTTCTTCTTCTTCTTCTTCTTCTTCTTCTTCTTCTTCTTCTTCTTCTTCTTCTTCTTCTTCTTCTTCTTCTTCTTCTTCTTCTTCTTCTTCTTCTTCTTCTTCTTCTTCTTCTTCTTCTTCTTCTTCTTCTTCTTCTTCTTCTTCTTCTTCTTCTTCTTCTTCTTCTTCTTCTTCTTCTTCGTCTTCTCTCTCTCTCTCTTTGCTAGAGCTTCTGTTTAGATTTGGACATGAGCGGTTTTAGCTTAGCTATAAACAAAGATTTCCTAGTTACAAAACTCACTCAACATGGACAAAGAGAAATAACTTTAGTGGACTACTTTTAATGGAAACAACTTTTTTAAATACAAAAATAGGTAAAATACATCTTGTATTGAATGGAAGGAGTTCTTGATTTTGTTCAGGCTTTGGAAAATTAGTTTCATAAAAATTGAATGGATACAGTTCTGGCCGTTTCTGACATTTGTGTCTATTTAATATGAATGTGGACTCCAAATTTAAGAGCCCATATTTCTGTTAGCTTCGCTTATCTGTATACTTTCTCTACCTTATATTCATTAGACAGAATTTTCCACCCAAAATTTTGTCAGAAATGAATATTTGAGGCCTTTTGAGTCCAAGAAAAGTATTTGTCAAAAAGGTCCAAAAGGTACGTGTTTTTATGTGAGCAGGATAATTAAAGAAAAAAATTGGATAAATACCAAATTTGAGATTTAAATTTGAAATTTTTCACAGTTGCAATATAAGATTTGTAAAACTCTCCTCCAACCCAAATTACCCTTTACATGAAATGTTTTGGAATATTTTATTTTTCCAAAAATGTCTCATGATTATGATTAGGATGTTACCAGCTGGTATTCAGTGAAATTTTCTCATGGATTTTTATGAGTTTTCACATAAATCAATAAAGGGCACACATAATAATGACTTCAAAGATTAGCTCTGTAGTAGGATTATAATATGTAATTATTATAAAAAATAATTTTGGAGGTTGATTCAGGACAAGAAATTTTACTATGGGATCAGAGGTTCTGCATAGCTTCCAGGGTATCCATACTTTATTCATGATTTTTTGTTGTTCCATTTTTGCCTTTTGGCGATGGTGTAGCTTTTAAGAGCGACTGGACGGAAACCAGGAGATCCGTGGTTCAAATCCTGGCCATGGCATTGAATTTTTCATGTTGACTATCTATCACAAACCTTAGCCTATATACAGCTAGTGTGGAGAAATGATTAATTGCCATCAATTAACTAAAATAATAATAGTTAAATGATGAAGCCTGGGACTTAAGTACTTACGATAGTAAGTTGCCACAAATGGTGTATCTCGGATGCGAGAGCCCCTAGTGGTCTACTGGGGAAATATACGAGTCAACTGGAGATTTTAATGTCAGGACGGCACGTGGGCCATGGTAGCTCAAAGGTTAAGAGCGACTGGACGGAAATCAGGAGATCCATGGTTCAAATCCCGGCCATGGCATTGAATTTTTCATGTTGACTCTATCAAAAACCTTAGCCTATATACGGCTAGTGTGGAGAAATGATTAATTTCCATCAATTAACTAAAATGATATTTTCATAATTACATACCTATAAACTCTTCAACAAAGCTACATCAGCATTTCGTGTGCTCTGTGTTGTTTAATGGGGGAAAATCACAATAGTCCATGTGAAAATTCCATCCACGTCACATTTAAAAATAAACTTTTTTGTTCTGCTAATCATATTTTATGATATTGTAATTTAGATGTTTATAATACACCAACTCTGAACTCAGTTGTAGGTAATACTTAGATGATGGACACAGAGGTAAAGCTCATTGTTTCAGTGGACTCTTGCGTACATAAATTTTGAAGTGCTACAGGAATGTTAGTCGTCATAATGATCCATTGAGAATTGCATAAGGCAGGTCCTTGGGTCCTACCTGGCACTTAGATATTAAAATACCATTTATTTAAGATATGCACATGACAAACAAAATGTGTATATTCAATTTTCTGGGAATAGCCTGTGAACTTTTCTTCTTTGTGGAGGAATTTTGTGTAATTTTCTATAAGTGGTAAATGGTAAAAGAGACAAAAATTTATTGCAAACAAATGTATATCTATTAACTTATAGATGAGTCGTATGTATTACATATCAGCTTCACTTACGTACCTATTTTGAGGACATGTTTTCAAACCATTGTTTGCATCGTCGGCTCTTATGACTAAAGCTTGATCCAGTGGTGTGGGCAATTCTGGAGTTGCTGCTGCCATCTGTTGATTTAGTGATGAACTTAAATGTGGGATTCTCTTCTGGCAGGATTTCAAAGTTCATTAGTTGGTTTTTATGTTTCTCTATGTATATTCTCTCCCATATGACGAGTTCACTATGTTTTTGTACATATTTTAGTAATTCGGTGCTATCTTCAATTTCATGATTTTCAGACCAGAAATGAGCTGCTATTGCGGACTTATCAATATTTTTGTATCTTAAGTGCCTGAAGTGTTCTTTCTTTCTAGTGCCTATGTTTCATTTTGTCCTCCCTATGTAAATTTTTTCACAGTCTTTACACTTAATCTTGTAAATGCCTGACTTTTCTTCTTTTCTTCATCACTAAATCAACAGCTGGCAGCAGCAACTCCAGAATTGCCCACACCACTGGACCAAGCTTTAGTCGCATAAGAGCCAACAATGCAAATGACGGTTTGCGAAGCATGTCCTCAAAATAGGTACGTAAGTGAAGCCGATTTGTAATAAATACGACTCATCTATAAATTAATAATTACTCTGCTTCACTGTGGTGTTCCAATACTTTTAAATCTCGATAAAATGTATATCTCTTTAAAATATAGAATTTATTTCCAATTTATAATTTTTTATGGCTTCAGCATTTTTGAAAAATCTGTTATTATTTTTTGGAAATTTTCAAATATTTTTATTTTTGAAGTTCTGTCACTGTTCAGTTGTATTTTGCTATATCATGGAAAGGGAGTGGAACTTCTGGGCCAGGATAGATTAATTCTGGGAGAAATAGTGCTCTGAGAGAATTAGCACTATCCTTGTTATTCAACCATCAACTGCTGGAATGCACAACAAAGCACATGTGTTCAATAGCATAGGAACTGTATAAACGATTATTGTTTTTCTATCAGCTGCAACTTGCTATTTGAGGTAAGTATATTACACACACTGGTAACATGTTCCACTCTTAAATTTAACTTTTAATTAGAGACAAAAATTCTTTGCAGCTTTAAATGCTTGTATGATGAAGGATTTTGTGGAATATATCATTTGCATTGTTGAGCCTGTTAATAAACTAATGTGAATGGTAGATGTATGCATCATTTATCCCTGAAGTTAGATATTGACAGCACTTATCATTCTGAGAGTAAAAGGCACCTATGTTCACACATTCAAATGCAAATTACAATAAGTTTTATATAACACAATTAAAAGTAAATTAATATGTTGAATTATTTACCACATTATGTTTTCATTATAATATTTATGAAATATAGAATATATAAGATGCAAATAAATAATTTGCAAAACTAATCCTGTTGTAATGTATAATATCAAATATAAGTAAAATAAATATACTAAAAATATTATAATATACATATATTATAATTTATTGAGTAGAATATATGATTTTAGCAAATATATATGTTCAGAATGTGTCCAGGAACTTTTTTGCAGCAGTGTAGTTTAGTCACTAATTACATATTATAATTTATTGAACAGAGTGTATGATTTTAACAAACAAATAAATAAATATATATTCTGGTGAGGGTACTAAAAACAGCAGTTACATTAACAACATAGGCTGCTCACATATATAAACTTTGCACTTACCGTATGTAGTAAGTGCTGGAAGTATTGTCCTTGTGTTTGAAGGCAGACTTAACTCCATTACACATATTATGAAAGACCTTCACTAATGTTTCTTACATAATTAAGTATATTCACTTTATGTTCATCAATCAATTTTATATTAGTTTGTGCACCTTAATTTTCCTGCATTCCAAAGAAAATTTGTTGGAGTCAGATTAAGAGATGGTGATGTCCAAGAGACCTTTAGTTATTATTCTCCCAAAAATTAAATAAAATGTGAAGTGATTGGTTTGATGTATCTGCTGCATCATTGTCCTGCTGAAAGAAGGAGCAGTCAGTTTTGTTTTCACTCAATTTAAGCAATAAAATGTGAATTATTTCAGAGAGATTGACATAATTAACTGAATGTCAAAGAGATTGACTCTATTATTGATTCTATTGATATGACAACCCATACAACAAATGCAGTGGTGTTTATTTTATTGCATTGGAGTTGTTTGAATATGAGGTTCTGATTTTGAGAATTGACATAACTGGATAAGTGAAATCATGCTTCATTTGTAAAAGAATTTTGTTTGAAATCTCAAGTCCATGTTGATTTATGAATCTTTGGAACCATTAACTTTGCAGCAATCTGTCTTTTGTAAGTTGTCTTAACTCATAAACCACTGAATTCTATAAGGGAATTCTGAAGTTGTCTCGAACAGCTTTATGTGCCGCCCACTTAGAGTTTCCGATTTGTTGAGCTAATTTGTGTGTTGATTTTGTTGGACCACACAGCATTATATCGTCTGTTAAAAGTGTAGATGTGTCTGTTCTTGTAAACTGAGCCTGTCAGCACAAAATTTGTTAATCAAATCTTGAATAGTATTCAATTTGGACATTTTGTATTATGAAAATGTCTTGAAATTTTTGAAAAATATGTTCCATAAAAAAGGCTCTCTTCATTACCAGACATTCCACCATTATACTGTTGCACTATTCCAATATTCGGTCTGAATGCACACACACTGCAGTATTGTCATATCCTATTGTAGATGGGGAGGGATTTGTAACTTCTTAGCTAGGATAGACTTGGGGGCGGGAAGGAAGGGATGTAGTTTGTAATTAAAGCACAAGAGGTAGGTGATAATGGGTAGTAATTAAATGAATAAATTAACAGTTTATTGGACATATCAGAAAATACAGCACATGTTTTATATATGGTGCTCGAAAGGAGATGTCTTGTTAAAGCGTGTTTGACCCATCCAGGCTTGTCAACCTAAGACAAAGGAATATGGCTCACTTGATAATATACCCTCCTATTGCATCTTCATGATGAAAGTTATCAATTGCTAAACTACACTAATACTACCCCATGAACACCACATCTCCCCTGGGCCAACAAAAACAACATCCTCTTCGAAAACTACAGTTACATTTTGTTTTTAGAAGTAGATAACATAGAATAATAAAAGGCTTGTCAGAATAGAGTACAAAGTAACTAACAGATTATTAGTCTGTGGATTGTATGTACACAAAAGAAAGGGAAAAAAAGTGTTGTTGAGTTAACGGTATAATGCACAAAGGAAACACAAAAGCATTCACTAATGTAGTCCCCACCATTGCAGTAGTCAGTTGTCAGTGTTTGAAAATTTCTGATGGCCACATTAGCACAACCCCCACAATGAAGTGTGTGAAAATGGAGCTTACTAAACAAACTTTTTCATACAATAACACTAAGCCAAAATTTTAAACTTCCAAATTGGAAAGTGATGGGGAAAATGTAATATCACAACCCCAAAGTTAAGAAATATGCAACATAAATACAACTTTTAGACAAACTGTACCCCTTGCAAATATAAAAAGGTAAAGGGAAACCACAATTATAACTCACCAGGAATTTAGAAGAACATACAGTTCAGGAAAATGTCATTATCAGTAGTTTACAGTTGCAGCACACATGGCAATAAGCTTTCAATGTATAATCATCTGCACAACCTAGTAACAAAACACAGGAGTAAACCACTAAAACTTCTTAGAAAAACAATTAAAACCTGGGGTTTTACTTTAAAACATTCCTCTGAATACAGAAAAAGACAACTATCTCATATTTAGCTATTGCAATTGCAAAATTCGCCTTATTCAGGCAATATCCAAGTAGGGGGAACCCAACAGTAAGCCACATTAAAAGTGTAACAACTGATGAACACTTAAATAAATCTCATAGCCTAGTGTATCGCAATAGCTTCAATATCTTAACAAATAAAGATTAGGGAAGATCTCTTTTATTAAAATCATACAGTTACTACAATGATAATTACAAAATTATGGCGCATGTAGCATTTTATAATAGCTCTTGAGCACATTATACAGAAATTATAATAGATTGAGAAAAATAAACAAAAATAAAGCCAGACTAACCAGACAAGTCCTAAGTTTGAGGCAAAATTAAGCTGTACCTACTATGACTGACCACAATCACATTGCAAAATCAAAAGTAGTTATGGTATCTATAAACTGTAGCATCACTGAATTGTTTCTCTTTTTTCCTTTTCTTTTTCTTTTCTTCTTTTTCGTTTTTTCAGGAACACATCACATGTATTTGTACAATATTGAAGCTACTGACAGTGAAGCAATCCAAATATAAATGAACTGCAACACTTGGTACCACCTTCAATTATCTGTTTTAAAATTATCGAATCCTCCGGGACCGGTTTCATAGTGATAAAGGGAATAAGATTGTAATCTTACACAAATTGGATTACATTAATAGAGTAGAACATTTACTTGAAGGTGAAGATTATATAAGAATTAAGAATGAACCTTTAAAATTGTGCATTGAAAATGTTAATAAAACACTTAATAAAGTAAAAATCATACCAAATATATTATTAAATTATAGATGAGTCATATTTATTACACATCAGCTTCACTTACATTCCTATATTGAGGACATGTTTTGTGAACCATCGTTCACATCATCGGCTCTAATGCGACTGAAGCTTGATCCAGTGGTGTGGGTAGTTCTTGAGTTGCTGCTGCCATCTGTTGATTTTGTGATGAATGTAAAAATCACAAAATCAACAGATGGCAGCAGCAACTCCAGAACTACCCACACCACTGGATCAAGCTTCAGTTGCATTAGAACCGATGATGCGAACGATGGTTCGCAAAACATGTCCTCAATATAGGTACGTAAGTGAAGCTGATGTTTAATAAATACAACTCATCTATAATTTAATAATTATTTCGCTTCACTGTGGTGTTCCAATCGAGTTAAATTTCGACATCTTACATTGTTTTAATTGGGGAGAAAATAAAAAATATCCAGCATTTCACAAAATATATCCAAAGCCTTGCACCAATTATGTCCAATACTATTGTGGATGGTGAGAAATTTGTAACTTTTAACCATAATGTCAGCCATTAGGTACGACCGACTTGGGTGGGGGTGAATATAGGTAGTAGTAAGAGCTTATTAATGAGAGGTAAGAATGTTGTGATCTATATGGATAAAGAGTAGTGGTTAAAAGAACAATTTAATATTAGGACATACCTGAAAATACCTGCAGACCCGCTTATCTATGTTGTTCGAAAGGAAATGTTGGGTTATCTTTTCTCAGCATCTTGACCCATCGAAATCTCATCAACCACTGAGACAGACACATACAGCTCACTTGATAATATTTCCCTCCTATTACGTCATGATGAAAGTTACCAAATGCTAAATTATGGTAACACCACCCCATGAACACAATATACACTTAATTACCCCAAGGCAATTACTGTAACTTCTTGCTTTCAATTTACCCTTATCCACTGAAGAAAGTGCTGCTACTGCCAAATGAAACATGAATGTTAACAGCAGGCATAGATGGTGCAGAGAAAGTTCCCTAGCATCCTTTATGTATATATTTGTTTAAAAGGCTGTGTTATTTTAAATATAATTTATAAAATAATCTTTTTATTACCATAGACTTATTTATTTTGTATATTTAATTCCAGAATTAAGGTGCCTAGAACATACCATAGAAAGCTTGGAGTTCCTGTTCAAAGTCAGTGGGAGGAAACAAATTTACATGAAGCGTTTCACAGATTGCAAAAGGAGAAATTGGGCTCAGAGAGGATTCTAAGTACTATGTATGGTATTTCAGGAAGTTCTCTAAGACGAAGAACTTTGACTAAGTCCTCTTTTAGTCCAAATGGTATATGGTATTTTTGGAGGAAAAATTGAGAAACATTTGCTAAAACCAAGACTTGTTTCTGTGTGTTTTGCGCCATACAGATCAGTTCATAAAATTGTGTTTCACTTTGCTCAGTCACTGAGTTTAAAACTCTTAAAAAAGGAAGGAGGACACAGCTGATTGGATCCTATCTTACGGACAGAAATGCTGACATTAGTCTCAGACAATCCCCAGTGGTTCCTGTTAATAAAGGACAAGGTGCAACCTTTAAAGAGGTAAAGGCTTTTTAGAATTTACTTCAAAACGTTATGACTGAATATCAATAATTGTTCAACAAGCTGTCAGTATATTCAACAATCAGGAACACAACTTATTAATAAACCTAATAAAGTTCTTACTACAAAATGTTCAAAGAATGTTAGTCTTTTAACCTCATCAGAGAAAGGAGAAACTGACAGTTATTACTTCTAACAATGCCAAACGAAAATTTCTTCCATCAGGATCAGATGTTTGTAAGAACCTAAAATGAGGATGATAAAAACAGAACTCTGTGTAAAATGATTCAAAAATGTATTTTTGCGAGGAAATCTCCTGGTGTAAACATACTAATTTTTGAAGGATACAGTTTGCACTGTACATCTTAGGAATGTTTGGAAATTGCTGATCAAAATGTTGTGGTTTTATTGTGTTCACTCAGGCATATTACTATGTGTTTAGATAAAGTTTGCTTCACTTCATTGAAGCAATATTTAAATCGTAAAGCATAAATTGTAATGAAACATAAAGGATCAAAAGATCAAAAGTAATATTGCCTCTGGGCTACATTTGGAAGAAAGGTGCTATCTAAGGTAGTCAATGGCTTCAGGAAATGTACCTCCTGTCTGAATTTCTGAATTCTTGGGGCATATCTGACCACATTTTGAATGGCATTCCAGATAATCATGTTTTCAATGTCTACATGCCCACAATTTACAAGAAAAGAAGGGAAAAAACCCATTGATTTGCCCTTGACTTCAGTTGAAAATTTTTGCTGTAACAAAGTTCTTCATAAGTGAGTTTTCTTCAGAGCTGTTGCTTAAAATATTGAACATGAAATAATCTGCATTGATATTAACTTCATCTAAAACCATGGAGGGGGGAGAATGTATCCTTAAGAAAAGAGAAGAAAAGGTGCAAAAGAAGGGAAAGAGAACTGAAAATTCTATGCTAGTACAAAAAAGAAAGAAAGAAAAAAAACAACAACCCCAGAATGTACCATTTCTGACAAACCAAGTGAAGTGGAGATTTTCCATTGTCAAATACAAATAAATGTAGTTAAAGTTGGTAAAACTTCTACTATAAAAAATAAAGACTGGGTGAAGTGTTCGAAGTGTATGAACTGATTACACGAGAACTGCACGTGTACCAGAGAATGGGTTTGTGTAATACATGTGCAAGTGATGTAGTAAAGGAAAAGAGCATGGTGAAGTAATTAAAATAAGACAATTTGCGTAGAAAAAGAAAATTAATATATGATTTTGTAGTAACTTTATTTTGTGAATAAAATTATGAAGTTTATGAAGTATTTAGATAAATTTAATCCTTTGTGCCATCTATCCCATACTATGTCACCTCTCCTAATCAGTAAGGTAGAGTTGGTGCATTGTTTCATTTTCAAAATACTATTAATACTATATCTGTATTATAAGTCATGTTTCAGGATACTTTGTGTACAAAATCTGAACTTTTTACATGAAAAAAGATTGTTTTGGCAACTAAATGCAAAACGTGCACCATATCTCCCAAAATTTATCAATGGAAACACCTTTTTAATCTTACTATGGATTTAGTTTTCTTTATTCTCTTTATACCGGCAACAAAATGTGTAATGAAACTATTTCTGTAAAGGTTAATCTAAATTAATATGAATTCGATAGAAAAATAATCTTTCATAAGAATAGTTTACAGAAGCTACATAAGTAAAAATAGACTATAATGGGTACAAAAATCAGATGTAATACCTAAATAATTAAATTGAGGATATTTTGTAATTATCCAATTTCATTAGTTTTTTGTTTGTGCATGCTTATATTGATTTATGTAACTAACCTTGTAATCTGGTGATCTTAATAATCTTGGGATCATTAACACAAGTTAACTGCAGTGTGATGTATGAACAGCTTACAATGCAAGCTTTTGGTTCACTCATGCATAGTAGCCTTCAAACATGTGCACATCATCAAGCAGGAAGTTAACTTCAGTACAGTGCATCTCATCTTGAGATTTGCAGACCCATGGATCATTGTAGTTACTCATGAGAGCTGATTTGAGTGATTGTGATAATGTCATTTTCTGAAAGTATAACAAATTTGTATACAGAGACACTAATTATTCAGAATTCATAGTGCAGTCTTTGTCCTTTATAACAAACAGTTTTGCTCCCAAATCATTAATGTTTTCGGACAGTTTCATTCTTCTTAATGTTTTATGAATTGAAATTGTTTTAAAATTCTGGTTACTGATTAAATTACCAAAATGGTTTTGTTTCAGCTGCTTGTATTTAACATTTCCAAAATACTCTCTGATTCTGCTTTCCAGGCTAATATTAATTTTCCAATGTTAAATTGACTACTATCTGTGTAATTCCTTTCATAAGTGCTGAGTTTTAATTTTCTGAAAGTGTATCTTTTATAGAAACTATATTAAATTTTTATGCTGCATTTAGTTTTCCTCTAATTTCAAATTCTATAATGTTTTTGTTGGAGATCCATTGACAACAATGCACGCATTGTACCTCTTTAAAGGCAGAGAAGCTCCAGATAGATATAAACTAAAGGAAGAAATAATCATTAGTGCCATTGAATATGTAATATTGTGCTAAGTTTTGGGCTGTAAATTCAGATTTGTAGCAGAAATATATCTTACATTATTCACTATCATAAAAGAGCTTATGAACTTAATGTTGTGCACACTTCAGCTTATGAATATAATGTTTGAAGCATTTGTAAATATATACTGTGTTTATATGAATATACAGTGTTCTTAATGAGTAAGAATTATGATACAATGAAGCACAAGATTAATGTAATTTTGAGTCAAACTAGTACTGCATGCCCCATATATTGCTAGTGTTTACCTTAGGACCTTCCTAACATCCTCAGCTAATGTCGACTGTTGAGTTTTGATTTGCTGAACTCCTTGGAGGCAATAGGGGCTTCTCTGTTCGTATCTTGATGAATTTGAAGTTTCGGTTCTCTTCAAAGATGGTATCGAAATCAACAGTTTTTCTTCATTTTTCTTTATGAATATTTTTTCCCACATGGTTAATGCGATTGGACCCTGAATACTTTTTAATAAATGGATTTCTTGTTCTATATCGTGATTCCCTTTCCACAAATGGTATGCTACTGGCAGTTTATCTATTTCTTTGTTCTTGATATTCTTAAAATGCTCTTTAAACCTAGGAACATCAAGAACAAAGAATAAACATTGGCAGTAGCGTACCATTTCTGGAATGAGAATAATGATATAGGTTTTTTAATTTATGTCCTTCAACGTTAAGTCATATCGGATGATGAATGGAATGGATGAAATGATGCTCAAATGAGTCCAGGGTCCATGGAGCTTAGAGTTACTCGACATTCGTCTTACAGGATAAGGGAAACCCCCAGAAAAACCTTATCCAGGTAACTCACCCTGACCGAGATTCGAACTCGGGACCTCTTGAATGTGAGGCTGACATGCTACCACCACGCTACCAAGGCAGGCATAATGATATAGGGTTAATATGAAGTTTTACATACCATCTGAGAACTACATAACTTTTCCAAACAGTCTACAAAGAACACAACATTACTTTGGCTCCACAGAACAAATTCAGTGTATAAACACCTTTTGGAATCACATAATACAAAAGAGAAATGCACAGGCAAAAACTCAGGTAAGCACTGGATCAATTGCAAAGGCTGTGAACTTTTACATTGGGGGTGGGAGATGGCAGAAAGGGAATTTGAACATTAGGCTTAAAGAGCACTTTAGGAACATTAAGAAAAAGAAATAGATAAATCTGCAGTAGCGTACCATTTTTGGAATGAGAATCACAATATAGAACAAGAAATCCATTTGTTAAAAAGTGTTCAGTATTCAACTGCATTAAGCACATGGGAAAAGATATTCATAAAGAAATATGAAGGAAAACTGTTCAATTTCGACATCACCTTTGAACAGAACCCGACTTCAGCTTCATCAAGATACTAACACAGACACCCCTATCACCTCTAAGGAGTTCACCAATCAAAATTCATCAGTCAACATTAGCTGAGGAGTTAGGAAGGTTCGTACGGAATGCATTCTAGGTAAACACTAGCAATATATGGAGCACAGAGTACTAGTTTGACTCAAACTTATTTTAATTTCATGCTTCATTGTATCATAGTCCTTACTCTTAAGTATTAAAATCCTTTTTTTAAAATATAGGAACTGAAATTAAAAGCTACCTTGTTGTAACATACTTCCATCAGGAAAATTAGCCTTCTCAAAGCTGAAAAAATTATCAAATTTAGTAGTAAGGTTTTAAATAGTAAGGTTTTAAACTTTACCCTAGATATTGACACAGGAAGCTGTGGTTGTTAATGCATAGACTCATGAATGAGAGATCAGCAGTTTATATTTGTCTTCCCAATTATTATTTCATTTCAAATATAATTAACATCCATTGCCTCTGATGCATATGTAGTAAGAAATAAATTAAATAGTGCACACACATGTAAAAAAGGAAACTTTTAAAGTATAAATTTTCAGTATCTCTTTTCACATGATTAAAACACTTTCTTGTTAGTGGCTGTTAAGTGATTTGCCTTGCATAATGCCTCTTTTGAGTTCTGTTGAATTGCTTCATGCTTCATTTAAAACAATCATAATTACTACCAAACTCATAATCTGATTAGCTTATGTATGATCTGTGGCAGCATGTTGCTTATATTTTGCACGTATAAACTAAAATCAGCAGATCCTTATAGAACATCTTGTTAAAACAGATGCAGATGTGGGCAGAATCAAAACAGCAACCAGGACAGTTCACAGGTAGCACAGGGGCAAGGGTACTCTCTGCGGCAGAGCTCTCATCAGGGTATCAAGCTTGGGCGAAAAAGGTAAGTGGACCCAGTGCAGCCGGTTTGGTCCTTATAAAAATATTTTGAGATAGGGTGAGGCAGAGCAGCTAACATTTTGAACATGTGAAGTATTCCAGTGGTCTTTCTATTTTGCAACAGCATTAAAGCTTTATTTATTTCTCTGCATGTTTTGAATTGCTTGTATTTATTTTCTTCAAATTGTTTTGGTTTTTGCTCTTTATTTTCCATTTCCACAGCTTCTAGTACCTAATAGTGTGAGCAAGTCCTTTTGTCACCAAGATACTCATTTTGAGTTTAAAATTGTAATCGGTAATCACCAGCTGCTTGTATTTGCATGATACAGACCCACAACACAATAAATATAAGGGAGGTATGCTAAGTTACATTGGCTGTGTGATTATTATGTTGTAGGCCTGTCCTAATTGTAGACAGTTGGTGAACATATACTCTTGCACAGCTATCTTTCTTCCTAGATATACATTCACTAGAACTGAAGATGACATTCATAATTTTCAGAGTCATCATAACAGAGGTAGTCATTAAGTCCCTAGCTCATGAATGGAAGGTCTGCAGTCGAATCCTGGGAGAACCATTCTCCCTGTTAGGGATTTTTCCAGGTTTTCGTAAATCATTATAACTAGCAAATGCTGCAGAGGTTTTCTAAACATAGTCCTGTAATATTTTTCTTCCACCATATTGCCCACCACCAGCGGTGTACTAAAAACGGATACTAAACACTAACTAAAGAGAAATAGAAATCAAAAGCATCTCACCTGCTAAATATGTTGAGCAATATACATTTTCAAAAGACTTATCTGACTAGTTATATTAGAAGATGACATCACTGCATGAAGGCCTATGTGATATCTCTAGCTATAAGTTTTGTTTATTTCATATGCAGTAAAACCCTAATTAACATTAGAATGGATGGGATAATGTTGAATGTTAACTGAAAATGATAATAATCACCTTACTTTATAGAAATAGAAGGTTTAATAAGCAATTTGAGACAGTTATTCTATGAATTGGCCTATCAGAAATTGTTCATTTATATTTATAGAAGATTTGAATGTTAACAGTGTTAATTTTTTCGAATTGTGGAAGTTTTTGTTATACGTAAAATTATAAGAAAACAAAAATATACGAGTTGCTAAGGGTAACATAATTGGATGTTCGTAAAAAGTTACGTTGCTACGGTGATAAGAGAGGACTTTCGAAACAAGTGGAAAAAAGTGGCTAGATTATATTAGGAAAATAAGTCTGATGTGCTTAAGATGGTGTTAAAAATGTTTATTATATGAAAGGAAATATTTTAAATTAAAGAATTATTAACACTGTTTAAATGGTAGTGTTATTTTAATTAATCATAACGTAGACTACAACTTGGGAACAAATATTCAAGTGCTTGTCGACTGTAAGCTAGGCTGAGGAAAGAGCAGCAAAAAACCACAAACTAATAAACCGCATCAAATTGGTGAACCAGTGCAAACTTAAAAGTCCGCATTCCAGTGCAGATTATAAAAAGTTTATATCAAATTACACAAAAAATGCACCAGATATGTTTCATATCTTATTTTAGAAAATGGCGATTGTTGTCCATGGGACAAAGCTGTCTGGTAAGAGGCAGCAAACTTTTGTTCTCTAAAACAAATACAAGTACTTGCGCTTACTCACTTGCATCTGTTTTTTACAGTTTTGTAGGCTCATCACCAGAGAGCAACAGTACATTATGATCATTATTATTGTTTGCTGTCATGCTCACTTTGTGATTTGACACAGAGACATAGAAATACACAGGTAAAGACATCAGAACAACCTCTTCATCAGAGTGCATGTATATTCTGTATTCATTTCATAATACATTGTTGGATGCTTGCACAGGAATTGATGCAGCATAGACTTTTGTTCATTATTTTTAAAATGCTTTTCACTTGAGATCTTTTGCGATACTGTAGTTAACTTTTGATAGGTTCCATTTATTTGTAAAATTAGTTAATTTTGTCTGCAGACAAGAAATTTTCATTCCAAAACACACATACAAAAGATAATGACCATTTATGAGCAGAATGCTTAATTGACTAACAGATAATAAAGGTTAATTGATGGAAATTAATCATTCCTTCGTACTAGCCGTATATAAGCTAAGGTTTTGGATAGATAGAGTTAAACTGAAAAATTCAATGCCATGGTTTACTGGTAAAATCTATGAGTCAGTTGGAAAATTTAATGTCATGACAGCACGTTGGCTATGGTAGCTCAATGGGTAAGAGCGACTGGACGGAGACCAGGAGATCTGTGGTTCAAATCCTGGCCATGGCATTGAATTTTTCAGTTTGACTCAATAGATAATAAAGGTTTTACTTAGTTAGAATTTACAGCAAAACTTATTTAACATTTTTCTGGGAATTAAGAAAACTTACTGTAAACAATATTTTCAACCTTATCTTTATTTTTAAAAGGGATTGACGTAGGGACTCTACCTGACATGCATATAAAATGTCATGCCATTGTGGTGATTAGTTTGGTGGTGAACTTCTTACAAATGGGTCTGTTCTGAGCTCTATCGGAATTATGCTGCATTCTAAAGTAGAATAATATGTTAACAACAGATTCCTAGCAAACCTGCCATAGAAACTTAAGATTTTTTAAACAAGTTTATGGTGATCATTGCCTATCCCATATGCAAGTTTTCAAATGAGGAGCGTTTTTTCAAAACTCGATACATGCAGAATTTTACGAAATTGAGTTATATTATTGGCATAATTTTCACCTTCTGCATCCTTCTGTGAAATCAAATTTTGCAAAATTTGATTCATGTTCTGTGTAGAAGGTATGGAAAATTATCAGTTTTTACAAAACTCGATAAATGCACTTGCTCAGTTAAAGCAAAAATAGATACAATTTTATGATTTTATGAACCAGCGTGCAGCAACCTCATTCTATGAAACACATGTTAGCATTGACTGCCTCTCACTGTTGCGATTCTTGGAATTCTCAGTCATTTCTGCAAGCTTTGTACACTGCTGCATCGTTGGCAATATCTGTGAACTCAGGTTGTGCGCTTGGATTTCACATTCATTTCTGAAAGCTTTGTTATACTTACATGGAATTTTTATTCTTAGTTGAGACACTGTACTGTACTATGCACAATGTACAGCAGCTCAGATTGTGAAACTGTACCAGTCATAGAATGCGCGGGAGGTAGGAATTGCAAAAACAAGGAAAGGAAATCAAAATGCAAGTCAAGAAAATCTCATACTCCAGCAATTTCATGTTCACATGGTCTCGAGTGCACTCCATAAAATCCTAAAAGTAAAGGGCATAAGCACTGTGATGTAGCTGATTTGACTTATAATGATATAAGTGGATTTCACCAGCATCTTTCCGTGCTCAACAAAATAAATCAAGGTAAATTCCTTATGAAATATATGAGTATTAAATCTCCTAATCGCAGAATGATGAAGAAAGAAGCTCCAAATACGAAGCAGACTGTTAGCATTAAATACAGTGTGAGAACTAATGATGGCCGAGTATTGTCAGTATGCGCTGCAGGCTTCTAAGGAATCCCAGGGGTGTCAAATGATAGATTATCTATCCTGGCTAGAAAATTTCACTTATCTGGGAATGCGCCAAAGGAAACCAGAAGAGGTGATAACAGGAATATTACAGAAGGGCATTTCTGCTGCTTTAAACCAAGACATAAAGAAGTACAGATGTAGAGAAAATCACTATGGAAGAACAAAATCGAAGAGAGGATATTTACCTCCATAACTTAATATCAGAAAAATGTGGACCAATTTTTGCAACAAAAGAAGATTAAGAAATTTACCAGTCTGCTCACTGTCAAAATATAAATACATATTTTACAACTTCTTCAATCTTTCATTCCGTACACCACACACTGACACATGCTCAACCTGCAAAATAGGACTGATGAAGAATAAGACAGAGGCAGATGTGGAAAAGAAAAACAAACTAAGAACCATGTACAGACTGCACAAGCTGCGGTCAAAAAGGTTTTATCAGCTATTGAAAGAGGAAAACGCTGAGGCAGTCACTATTTGCTTTGATACGCAGCAGAATTAACCACTGCCTAAACTTTCTGTTAGGGAGATTACTAAACCATCCTCTGAAAAATAGCACACCAAAAACTCAATTATCAGGCATTTACCAAATGAGCTGCCAGGATTGTGACAAAATATACATTGGGAAGTCTAAAAGGAATCTAGGAACAAGAACGAAAGAACACTTCAGATATATCAAATTCAAACACGTGGACAAGTCTACCTTAGCACATCACTTTTGGTCTCAGAATCACAACATAAAGCAACAAATAGAATTGATAAAACAGGCAAAGAAACCTCCAGAACTGCAGATTTGGGAAAACATATTTATTACGAAGAAACAGAACCTCTTGAATTTTGAAATTCCCGCCATAGATGACGTCATCAAATTTACCAGAGTATCATATGGTAGCATGACACCAAGCCAGATACAGACACCGGTTGCATCATCAGTCAACCACAGAACTGAGAATAGTGAAAAGTTCCCAGAAACTAGTCTTTATTAAAAAAACTTGTAAGTGGAGAAAAGTGTATACAAGGTTGACTCATTTGCCTAATTTTAGTAACAATGGCACTCCACTTTCTAAAATACTTATTCTATATAATAATTCAATATCTTTGTTATATAAATAAAACAAAATATTATATCGTTATTGTGAATGTAGCAGTACAATACATAAATAAAAAGTAAAAACAATAAATGACAAAAATAACAAAACTTCATGTGTGAATTTCTCGCTCGCGCAGAAAAGTTAATCAGCATCTATCGGTTTTTGAAAAAAACTCTGCATTTTCATACCTCAAATTTGCACTAATTAAACTTTTCTATTTGTTTCTTTTCACATTCACTGAGACAGTTTCAGGAAGGAGAATTGAATGTTCAATATATTTGCTATGCTAACCAAGTGAGGATCTGTCACGGCAACAGGCATAAAAGTTTTGGCACAAATAAGAAAACAGTCGGCGGATAAAGTTTCAGATAACGAGCTTGCATAGCAGATAAACATAGCACTTGAGATAAAAGACTTACCGAAACAAACAAACTGAGATAAATGTAAATTTCTAGTTACTTCTGGACTGATAGAGATTGTTCGCATTCTGGTTTATTTGCGAATCATCTAGAAATTATCTGTGAAGTATTAAAGAGGCAACGACTGGCCAAGAGGAGGAGTTGCAAGTTGTGAAGACAAGAGTTGTAGTTGTGAAGCAGTTGTTGTCTTAACAGCCAGTGTTGTAACGAGAGCTAATGTAATCAGCTGCAAGTGTTTGTTATTGTCCTCGACCTTGGAAGATTGTGTGATGTAATGTTGTTACGTGAGAATTGGACAGTGTATTGCTACGGAAATAAAGGAGATTTTTAATTTCTGCAACTCGGCCTTTTAATTCTACGAACCCACAAAGTTACAGTATTGCCAATAAATAGAAATACCTGTTTTTCTCAGAAATGCATTTTATGCATCTATCGAGTTTTGAGAAAATGTTCCTCAAATGGGTTAAGAGGTTCAAGGACAGTAGGAAAGATGTTAAAGACAATCTGAAATTGGGCTGTCCTTCCACTTAGAAAACTGAAGAAAATGTGTAGAATGTTGGTAGAATTGTTCAAGAAGACCGCCACCTGAGCATTATTGTTTAAGATTTTGTCTGCATTAATTAGGAAACCATTAGACACATTGTACAGATGATCTGGGCATGACAAAGGTTTGTGCTAAAATGGTTTTTAGTGGGGGAAACTTTAAACATTAATGTATTTTAACTTTAGTAGGTATATCGGATGATGGGAGAATGAATGAAATAGGGAAATGATGCTCAGATGATACCAGACATTCATCTTCTCAGAATAAGGAAAATATCAGAAAAAAATCCTTATCCAGGTAACTCATCTTAACCAAAATTTGAACTTGGGACTCTTAAATGAGATGGATATGCTACCCTTATACGATAGAGGGTGGCTATAAGCATCTGTAATAACTTGAAGAACATAGTTTATTGTTCAATATAGAGGAAACCATCATTTTAATTATAGCAACAAAATTTGACATATGTACAATGAATATATGTAGGAATTTTAGGCACAATTTAAGAATATGGTTTAGTATTTGGTATAACAAATAGCTTTATTTTATTTGCAATAGAAATTTGATGTATGTACAATGATCTACAGGATTAATTAGATCCACATTCATTTTGGCCATCACTGCAATAGGACATTTTATAGAAAAATTGCTTATTATTACTTCTTTTATATTAAGAGAGAGAGAGAGAGTACTGCCATTAAAGCCCAGGCAGTGCGGTTAACTTCTCTTCACTTTAATAGGGAAGAGAAATTTCTTTTACTTGAATAATAGTTACAGGTGGAAAAATGAGACTTTAGGGAAAAATTATGTGTTCAGGAAAGTTCATTATGTGTTTCAAATGCGAAGAATTCTGGACTGCCGCCAATCAGATGCATTAGCACGCTCACTGTTGTCATCCCATTACACCCACTCTTTTCATATTTCCCTCTCTCTCGCACATTATCCTAGACCATGGTGCCAAATATAAGGTAACCCAAACTGAATTTTCCAAACTTTTATAATAATGCAGTTGCTGAAATCACAATTGTAACATGGCTATTCACATAATGTGCACATGTTTTAAATGCTCTAACTGCAATTATAGTTTATGAATTACCTATTTTTTTCATCTAACAGAACTGCCAGTGTCACATCCATAGCTGTGAATGTCACTTATGTCAAGAAACAATTCATAATTATCATTGTCTTCATCATTCAAGTATTGCAAATTTATGATAGACTCCAAAATCTTGTATGTGTTGTTTCTTTCCAAAAGTTGTCCTGTAGTTTATCTGCATGTCTCATCGGTTTTCCCAGTCTTTTGTTATCTTGACAATTTCTTTGTGAATTAGTTTGTTCAAAGTCAATCAGTTTAAAAGTATTATTTTATATTAGCAACATAATTTGAGCCCACATTAACTCAGTTGGATTGTACTGACAGTGTAAAGGGGGAAGGCAGATTACCTCGTGTCTCATTTCAATTGCAAGTTGATCCGACTGATACACTTTTCCCTGGTCTTTAAACAGAAGAATTACTGAATAATACTGCTTTGAACTCTCTAGAGCAAATAGAGATTAAGAACCATTCATAAATGAGCATATAATGTGATGACTCGCATTCTGCCAGGCCAGCAAGAAGTGTACTGTTTGCTCTCTCTCAAATTTAACGAACACCTTGGCTTATTCTTTTATCACATAGTGTCAAATGTTTACATCCCAGTTCTGAGTAATTACAAATAATATGTCTGTGCATACATGCCACCCGATAATGATGTTGATTATGCTGCTTATGTTGCGATTCATTGTTATATGTTGATATTTTATTTATTTGTATTAGGAAAACAGTTAAAAATAAGGAATTTTTATGTTTATGTTAGACACATTACTCCCTACCTCAGAACTGCTAACTTGGAAGATGGCAATATAATTAAAGAATGTTTTCATATTCAAAGTAGCAGTAACTGGGGAAGGTCTGTGGCACATAAAATGAATGACGTGTTGAAGCAGATAGGTATGGGTCATTCTTGGATAAATGCAGAGTAGGGGTATAGAGGCCTCTGGAAAGAAGTTAAGATTAGAAGATATTGACAAACAAGACAGTTCTGCTAGTACAAGAGACAAAAGCTCACTGAGGTTATATAGAGAAATAAAAACAACCTGGTGGAGGGAAGGATATGTAGACAGTAATAAGTTGGGCGAGAACAGGAGTGAGAAATTTGAAAGGTATAGGTCAAGATAGGGAGCTAGATAAATATCCATTGTGTGGAGAAGAGATTGCAGACTTCCATTATATATTATATTGTAGTCAAACAAAGATATGTAGAGAGCAGGCCTGGCTACATAAATGGAACAATTTTGTGGGGTGAAGTAGTAATTAGAAAAAATTTGTCAGTAAAAGGGGAAAAGAACAGGAGAAATATAGGGAAGTATTTAGGGAAAGTTAAAGAGAGATGGCTTAGAACAATTAAGAACAAAATGTAGATTAGGTTAGGTGAAATGGCAAAATGTGTAAAAAGGAGTAAAGGAGTAAAACTTAGGGTTGGGTGTATGGAGACCAGATTATTATTTAATGGCAAGTAACGTGGTAGGATTTTCAGGATTTAGGAATATATGGTGTTTTCCCATATGGATTTTATAATTGTAATCTTGATTTTGTATTTCCAATTGATGTAAATGGAAAGATGAGAAATAAATTACAAAACCACTTTCCTTTCTTTCTTTCCACCTTTCCTTTCTTGGAAGTGTTGAAAAGTGTTTTTATTTCTCATTATTTTTAGATCCAAAAATGGTAAATATTCGTACATTTCTATTTCATCAGTGAAGTGTGGGGGATGGTGCTCCCTATGTATGCTGTTTGTAGGCTGCTATGTGTCATTGCTAAAGAATCCCTCCCATACAGTGCTGTGTTATTATGCCTATATGTTCCTACATATTTTGGAATAATTTTTGGTACTACCACTTTTTAGCACACAGGCACAGAGCTGATGCCATCAAACTCTCAAGTGAATACATGTATGAGCATAGTGATAGTTACATCGTTAGTGTTTACTCATCTTAGAGTTCCAAAATGCTAGCAAAGAAGGTGTCACACCAATCTCTGAAGCCTGTTGAAAAATGTTATGGAATCCCTCTCATTCTTTTACATAATGATAATCACACTAGTTGATTATGTGTTGGAGGAACTTGTGTGCCTTCTTATTTCATACATACTTTAGTCCAGATTAATTCAATAAAGGAATCTTGGAAACTGTATATGTCTTTAAGTTTGGCAGCTGTTTAATACAGCCTGCAAGCAAAAGTTAATTCAACAGTTGCCAGCTCAAATGGGTCATCTATTATAATAATTATTCTGATAACGAACGTTAAATGGGTGTTCAAAGCATAACAATTGTGAATAAAATAGAAATCTGAATTTCAGAAAACTGACAAAGTATGCAACTAAATCTTAGGCAGGAGTTTTAAATTGGAATTTTAGTATAACTCAGTTTTATCCAGATTTAAGTTAAGGAATCTGTTTCATTCTTAATTATTTTGTTGCTCTATACTCTATTCTATATTTTAAACTGGGAAAATTGTAGAAAAGCATTGTGCTTCATAATTGCTTATCTAAATTCTCTTTTTGCATATTTTTGTACTCATTTGATATAATTGGCTGGATTTATTAGTGCCTTAGTCAATTTTTAGAATAAAGATAAACTTTTAATGTGACATTACTTGCTAAAGTATCCATAAATGAGTATCATTTTCAGGTACTAGTTGTGCATGTAGCTATAGCTATAACTTTCCCTTTACCTTCCCATTTTCTTTTTGAGTTGCAATTTGTAAAACTACTTTCATAGGAATCTATTCTTGATAATCAAGTTTGTGTAATATACTAGCAATCCATACAAAATGCTCTGAATTTATTTCTACCTCAAGTATTTTTATTGATGTTTTAGATTTAAAGTGGTAAATTATATCAATACCCTGTGATAAATAAACTAGTACTGGTAATGGGATAGTACACATTAGTTGTTGTTTTGTTTTTTTATTTTGGAAGTACTACAGAGTGCTATTTTTGTTTCAAGATGTTAGTTGCTCTGAGTGGCTGAAACAGAATGTGAATGATTGAGTGCTGTAATATTATTAAAATTGTAAAAAGGCTCACAGTTGTCAGGATTACAGGATTGTCTGTTTACCTTTGTTCTTTAAAATGGTACCTGAGCATTTGCCATTTATAGGCTACTTCCTTTGTGGTTCTGCTAAAAGACTTTTTTTCTATCCCTTTATATCCTGTAGACCATGGATTTTACATTACCTAAATGCTTTTGAGAATGACTAAAAATTTACAGAATTAAGAAAAATGCAAGAACCTTCAAACACATTCTAAGTTTTGTGTTTCTTATGTTAATTAAAAGATGTTTTCGCTACTTATTACTTTACTGTGCTAGCTTATCTACTTAATTTAGTTTTCCATGTTTAAAGCTATTAACTGGAGAGAATTTGTTATTAAATTTTGCTTGTATCCAAAAATATCAATAAAGCTAAAGAAATAAGTGAAGTTCAACATTACACAGAATTCTGTTAAAACTATTGAGTTTAACGTTTTGAAGAGAAAAGGCCCCCTATTCGTAGCTGAATTGGAGAATCCAGATGGAAAATAAATGTCAGTTTTGGTTGTCTGAAAACCAGTACTAGCAATTTGTTTGCTGTAACTATCAAAGAAGATAGCTCAGGTTTACATGATGGAATATGAAATAAATTCTTTGGTCGCGATGCTTAACTGTGAGCCTTCTGCAATCCTTTGTATGCACCTATACCCTGTGGATCTCATTGGCTTGTAACAAATTTTCAGGTGGTGCAAACTGTGTGTAGTTTGTGGTGCAGGCACAGACCATCTCTCAGGTAGGGGTGGATTCTGTGTCTGTACAAAGGGATGCAGAGGGTCCCTCCTGGCAGCTTTGTTCTTCAGCAACACTCAGACTAGCTCAGCTTTACTTTGTATTGTGGTTTGCATTCTGATGAACATACACAGAATTATAGTGATATCAGATTGAGATAAACCAAAGGAGGAGTCAGTCTATCACAAAATACAGAACTTAATAATCAGCAAAGGAACAATGATAAGATTGATGCTGAAGTAAGAAATGTTATAAATTCTAAGAACTATTGATAAGAATTAATTCTCTTAAGAATCAACTTTTGTAATGGGGAGAAAAAAAAATTGCCATAAAGTGATGTATGATGTAATGTCTAGTATATTGTAGAGGTCTACAATAGCTTGGGGCTTTTAAACCAAGGTATTCTTCCAGTGTTCAATTCACTGGTCTCCTAGTAGTAGAGTGGGATACCATATAAGATCTTTAGGTTGAATTCGAGGGCATTTGAGCACTCTCCATCCCCCACTATACTTGTTTGGAAATACCACAATACCACAATACTACAAGAAATTATTAATTTTTTATAATGAAATAAGACTTTTTATACAGACTCTAAACATGTTTTATATTGTTGCGATATCTTAACATAATTGTTTTTTAAACACAATTTTCATACAAAGTATAAACTTGAAAGAAGCGTAGGGACAGTGAAGCACAAATTAGTACAAAATTGAATCGAGAATATATTGACACATTGCTTCACTTACACTGTTTATTCACAGGACATGTTTCAAGAGCTCTTGCTCCTATCCTCAGCTGATACTCGACTAGTGCAAGTTGTAGTGGTTTCTTCTTTCTTTGAACAATAAAATAGACAGTCCAAAAACACCATACATATATGGTTTACCCAAAATACATAAACCTGAAATTACCCTCAGACCAATAATTAATAACATTGATGCACCCACTTACCAACTATCAAAATGGCTGGTTCAAATCTTCAGATCCTTCACAAAATTTGAAAATTTAAGTATCAAAAACTCGTTTGAATTGTTAAATCTCCTGAAGGACACAAAGATCAACTCTACAGATGCTTTAGTTTCCTTTGACCTCATTTCTTTATATCCAAGTATACCGACCAATGAGCTTATTCCGCTTCTCAAAAAATGGCTGGAATCAATACAAATAACACCTGAAGAAATAGAAGAACTTTCACAACTTACAGAAATTTGTATCAATCAAAATTTTTTCAGCTTTAATGGACAGATCTATAAACAAAAAACGGGCCTAGCTATGGGCAACCCATTGTCTCCCTTCTTGGCAGATTTATTCATGAGTGCTTTTGAAACACATATCACAAAAGCTTTTCCAAATTATTTCAAAGTGTGGTATCGCTATGTTGACGACATTTTTGCAATAGTACCTAAAAAACTCATACAAGATGGTCTTAAACTTTTGAATATACAAAATCCAGCTATAAAATTTACATTGGAAACAGAAGAGGATGGTGTGCTCCCCTTTTTGGACATCAAGATCAAAAAAATGAACAACAAACTCACTTTTGGTATCTACAGGAAACCGACACACACAGATAATTACATTAAGAACAACAGTTTCAACCCAAAACAGCACCAACATGCCATTTTCAACAGTTTAATCTTTCGGATGATCAACTTTCCACTAAACAGAGAAGATTATCAAGAAGAATACCTACACATAAAAAAAGTAGCTATATCCAACGGTTTCAACCCAAATTTAGTAGACAAAACTGTTAACAGACTCAACAAAGCTAAGAAAATAAAAGAAACCACCACCCTAGAACCTACAGGAGAAAAAGAGAAAAAACTTTTTAAAAAATTCACCTTCCACCCATCAGCCTATAACAAATTCCAAAAAATCTTCTCAAAACACAACATAACTCTTGCACCTCAAAATAGGTTTAATATCAGAAATTTGTTAAAAGGCCCTCCCAAAAATTCAATCACTACCAAAGAAAAACCAGGAATCTATGAGATCAAATGTGAAACTTGCCCTAAAATTTATATAGGAAAAACAAAAAGAAATATTAACATCAGAACTAAAGAACATATGAGAAACATTAAAAATGGTGAAACAGAAAAATCAGCAGTGGCTTTTCATCTTTTGAATACTAGACATGACATCAATTTGGAAACATCTCTAATAAAATACGTTAATCACCCCATAGACCTTTCCGTATGGGAAAAAATCTTCATTAACAAAAATCGTCATAGAGTCATGAATTTTGAAACTCCACCACCGGACATCTTTGACAAGTACATCACGCCATCTATTGACAATACGGAGAAAGAAGAAACCACTATAACTTGCACTAGTCGAGTATCAGCTGAGGATAGGAGCAAGAGCTCTTGAAACATGTCCTGTGAATAAACAGTGTGAGTGAAGCAATGTGTCAATATATTCTCGATTCAATTTTGTACAATTTTCATAATTCTCTCTTTTCAATATGATCGTTACTTTATCATGAGTACAGAGCAGTAGTATATACCAACTTCTAATTGTGCCATTTTAAAAATGTGTAGAGTGCTTTGCATGTTTGTAGAGCAAGCCAGGCATGTGTTGCATAACTATATACATTTAAATATTAAAAGCAGAAGCATTATTAACAGTGAAGCATTCTTCATATTTAAGTTTGAATTTATGAGTCACTATGTCTGGATATAATAAAGCAGTTATCCCCAATATACAGTAAAAATTACAACAAAACAATAAGAAATTTAAATAAGAAGCCTGTGGTATACCTAAAAGCCGACAAAGGTAATTCTCTAGTAATTATGGAGACAGAAGACTATATTCAGAGAATAAACCTTATGTTAGACAGTCCAGAATATGAAAAAATTCCAAAAAATCCATTATCCAAAAGTATCACTTCTGTTAATAAAGCTTTATCAATTACAAAAACATTAAGTACATCTGAAAAATACAACTTAAAATCTTCCAACCCCACACTACCAAGGTTGTACTGTCTGCCAAAAATCCACAAACAAGACAACAGCATGAGACCCATCATCAGTGGCATCAATTCACCTACATACCACATTGCAAAATGGGTTAGTAAGAAAATTAAAATCATATGACAAATTTCAAAGTTTGGGAATAAAAAACTCCTTAGAATTGATAAATCACCTACAGAAATACAACATCCCGGAAAATCACATACTTGTTTCTTTTGATGTTAAGGCACTTTTTACAAGCATTCCATTAGAAAAAATACCTACATTCCTCAAAAAATGGCTAACCCAGACTACAACGGACCCCAGAGAAATAGATGACATTATCAATCTTACAGATTTATGCATAAGGAATAATTACTTCATGTTTAACCAAAAATTCTACAGACAATCAAAAGGATTAGCAATGGGGAGCCCACTTTCGCCTATTTTAGCAGAACTATACATGAGCTATTTTGAAACACACATAGTAAAGGCCTTCCCACAGATTTATAAATTTTGGCAGAGATATGTTGATGATGTTTTTGCTATCATTCCGGAAAAACTTAGAGAAGATTATCTAAAATTACTAAACCTGCAAGATAATCACATCCAATTTACTATGGAAGTAGAAAGAGACAACACCCTACCCTTTTTGGACCTCAAGATAACTAGAAATCGTCATGGTGTCGATTTTGGAATATACAGGAAGCCCACACACATAGATAATTACATAAAGAAAAATGAATACAACCCAGTTTCACATCAACTAGCTGCCTTTAGAAGTCTAATTCACCAGCTATACAACGTCCCACTGAGTAAGGATGAATTCTTGAAAGAACAACAACACATAAAAGACATAGCGGTATTAAATGGATTCAACCCAGCCATCATAAGGAACATGATGAAGAGGAAAGAAAAACTGAAGATAAGATAAAAAAATACCACTCTCACACCACTTAATAACACAAATTGGCAATATAGAAAATTCACCTACCATCCATGGGCTTTTAGAAAATTTGAACGAATCTTCAAAAGACTAAACTTAAAACTGGCACCCCAAAACAAATTCAGTCTGAGGAACCTACTAAATAAACCACTGAAAAATACAATCCCCAACAATTTGAAATCAGGAATTTATCAGATTAATTGTGAAACCTGTGGAAACCATAGGAAAAACTAAGAGAAATTTGTTAACCAGGCAAAAAGAACACCAGAGGAACATTAAGTTGAAACAAACAGAAAAATCTGCAGTTTCACACCATTTTTGGACAGAAAACCACAACATTGGCCACAACATTAAACTGTTAAAATCTTTAAATACACCCATAGAATTGGATATTTGGGAAAAAATATTCATAAACAAAAACCGTGATAAAGTTATAAATTTTGAAATCCCGGCATTAAATGAAGTATTAAAACTTAGTGCCCCTAACACCAGATGGCAGAGTGATCGGAGCTCCGTAGTAGTGGAAGAAGAGGGAGGTTCATTTAGTCACCAAACAGCTGAGGATGAGATCGAATGATCTTGAAAACGTTTCAATTATACAACAACAAGTAAGTGAAGACTGAGTGTAAACATAGTGACTCATAAATTCAAACTTAAATATATACATTTAGTTAATAAATATTTATATTCCTTACTAAAAAAGCATAACTATACACATAACATAATAAAGGCTCTCTTAACCTGAGTAACTCAAGAAGCAGAAACTCTGAAAAAGAGTCCAAGTATTACATGTAAATACATGCTCATAAATAGCTCTTGAAATAACATCATTATGCAGATTGTCAGAAGGCGAATTGGATCACTTTTTTATTTTTTATTTACATCCTCCAATGTTAAGTCATGTTGGACGAGAATGAAATGGGTGAAGTGATGCTCAAATCCAGGTCCATAGATTTTAGAGTTACCTAACATTCATCTTTCAGGATAAGGGAGAGCCCAAAAAAATCCTAATCCAGATAACCCACCCTGATAGAGATTCAAACTCGGAACCTCTTGAACTGAAGTAGACATGCTACCATCTACACTACAGAGGAGAGCATTGTAATAGCATATCTAATTGTTGCCGAGTGTTGGCAGTACTAAATGAATTGTGCCGACTTGATACTGACTGTCCAGGTACTGATAGTTCGAAGCTCTCAAAACCTCGCTTATATACTTACAAAGTGCAGGTTGAGCGGAGGAGAGAGGCAACCTCTATTCAGGCTGCAGTCAGAAACTCTTTTGTCTCATGCAGTCATCTTAACAGATCAGGGATGCCTTCTCTTATCAGGAGCAGAGCACATATGCTAGTGGCTTACTCAGTTACGCTAGTCTGTTTTTCAGAAAAACTTATTTTCATAAGCTTTTAAAAGATGCACATATTATAATTAAAATAAGTTGTAACTAAGCAATGTCAAACCAACCTTTTAACCTTTAGAGGTTAATGATGGCATATAAATGGAATAAAAAAGAAAGACAATTTAGAAAAATACCAATGGTAACCTAGAAATAATAAATTAACACTAACTGTAAAATACTTACCTTGCTTAACTTACCCCAACATGATAGGAGATTTGAGGAAACAAATATGAAAATGATCTGAAAGGGGTGCTAACTGTTTGGCTTAAGAGAGAATCTTAGTGTGTTATTTTAGGAACACTATATATCAACAAAGAAGAAGTTTTGTGTAAAAATACTTTTCTGTGTCCATTCTATTCCAGTAGCATTTTGAATTTTCAATAATGAATGTGCACATACACAATATAAATAATAGTTCTGCCTGTTGTATAACATCAACTCCATTTGCTTGCCTTAAAAATAATAGAGAGAAAGAAACTATACGTCATTTCTAATTTGTCATTTGAATTTCATTCACTTACCAGAACTTATACCTGTTTGTGGATCTTACTGGTTTATTTGAGTGATACCCAGTTAAACATATGTGTAGAACTCTCCTGCAAAATGGTAAGTGGATTAGAAGAGGGTTTAAGAAAAGGAATCAGTTGCAATTAATCATGATACCTTTTAATTATGAAGGAGGGTGAATTCAAGAAACAACTTGACTGACTGAACTTTCCATTCAGTTTTTTTGTTTGTTGCTCTTTTTTTAATTAACTTTTCATTTATATTTAGATTGGTAAAGCATCTATTGAACACTTGTTCCTTTGCATATAATTATTTAAGTGTTTTATTTATACACGTTATATCAAAAACCCCATTCCTCAACCCTTTCAGTGTATTTTCTTACTGCAGTTGATATTAATTATTTAAAACAATAGTCAGTGAGCTCAGCTGAACCCTAGGACAGTACATCATGAGTACATGGGCTCATGAATATCCTAACACAGTATTGCAGTTGGAACCGTTGGGATTTCTTGGTCATATCTGATTCCAGCAGATTGAGGCCCCAGTACATTTCCTCAGTAAATGCAAAATAATAATCTCACTAACAGAGTCCAAAAGAATTACTGGCTCGATGAAGTAATCTTAGCCTAAGTCCAGTCTGGTGTGTTATTACAATACATTATGGTGATATATGAAATGGAAAGCTGGAGACTTAATATCAAGCAACTGAAAAACTTACTGAATAATTGGAATGCTTTTGACTCCATCAAAGTTGTAGTTGATCATGTGAGCTTCATGAGTGTACAAATTCATGATGATTCATGTTTCAGGATTTAATTGGTCTCATAAGCTTTGTTTTCATAGCATTAGTGTCACCTGCTGCAAGAAAATAATGTATATATATTTAGACATTAAGGGTGGCGTTTTTGATACATACTATTCATAATATAGGAAATAATCCTTTGGATATCACTAAATTAATCTGTGTTTAGAGTTTGATACATGGTAAGTTGTTTATAATGCTTGCAATGAGAAACAAGTTTTAAGTATTTTAGAAGAGGCCATGAGTATATTGCTCAGGACCACCCTGATCATAGTTTTAGTGTTGCTGAACAAAGCTGCCAAACACCTGAAGATTTGTTACAGGCATCTAGCAAAATGACTTCAACTATCATGAGATGAAAGGACGAGTGGCTGCAGCTCAAGATAGAGAAGTTGAGGTGGCGAGCAAAGTGAATGAAGATATGGTCTCACGGTGAGTATGGAGTGGTGTAAGAGCGGAGCATGACAAGGTGCCGGCAAACAGTTGGTGGCATCTGCTCCCTAATTTTGGCACCAGTTGCTTCACACAGCGGTAAGATTCTTCCCCATTCCAGCTTCATGTTCCTTTCTCCTAACAATGTGTTTTGTCTAAGTAGAGAAGGTTTTTTTGAAAGGAATTCTTACATGTTATTTCCTTTATCAAATGCTTTTCCTAGCATGCTTTTCAGTGACATTGCAGCTGTTCCATGAGCAATTGTTATTATGTAGGTAAAGCTCTTTTACCATGTGTGTTTGGAGGAATTTACCATATTGCACATGAAGTTTCAGTGAATAAAATTTGTTTCTTTTTACAAATATAATGCAAGACATGTTTTTCCAATTTATAATTTGGTTAATAGCATAGTGTCAGATTTATTGATCACAAGTTATAAATACAATTTTTTGTCAAATTATTTAAGGAATTTGCTTTTAGTGTAAAATCAAAGATGTGTAAATCAATTTTCTGCAATTATTTCACTTTTAGAAACCAAATTGTAGGTTCATAAAATGTACCAGTTCAGAATAAATATTTTCTGCATCAAAATATATTTAAAATATTGAACAAGCCAATAAAATTAATAAATTGTGTAGCTTCTTTGTTTTAAATCATGGACTTAATATGTTGTTTAATACATTCATTTTTTATATTATTATTGCCATATTTGACCAATTTTGCAATTTCCTTGTCAGCTGAACTTGGTCAGCAGGCTTCCAGTTGAATCAGTTGCCTAAATGTCAGTGTTTGATGATGAAGAATGCACTTCCAAGCTATATAGCTATACTCTAGCAGCAATATTGCTCTTTCCTAATATTAATCTGTAACTTCTGAATAGTCATTTTGCGGTTCATTCATGATTGCATGTATGTATCCTTGGTATTGTTCCACTAGCTTACTAGCAGTGAATGACTCTAGTAATATATTAAAATATGAATTTGGTAAAATTCTGCCTGCCTCGGTGGCATAGAGGAGTGTGTCTGCCTCACGTTCAAGAGGTCCCCAGTTTGAATCTTGGTCAGGGTGAGTTACCTGGATAAGTTTTTTTGAGGTTTTCCCTTATCCTGAAAGATTAGGTAACTAAGCTCTATGGGCCCTGAGCTTATTTCAACATTATTTCATCCATTTCATTCATCATCCAATATGACAATGTTGGACATAAATTTAAAAAAAAAAAAATGTAAAATTCTGTAGAGATTTTAAAGATTTTTTGAAGTTCATGATAGGAGCGCTCTTGGCTTAACAGAAAGTATTTTAGCAGAACTAAAGCATCTCAGAGTTGATAAATTTCCAGAGAAACTCATCTGCCAATCTTTTGGGGCTTTGCCTATGAGGGTCCAAAAAGGAGTCAGTGCTTAACCAGAGAAAAATATCCCAGGGCATGTAATATTCACTTTTATGCACTTCAGGCTAGCTAAATTCTACAAAATGTGTTTACATTGCAGCAGTTCAAACAAACTGGTGCCAATGCAAGTATTTTTCAATCTGGAAGACTCAGAGTAACATATGGAGAAGATCAGTTACTATGTGTACAAGATTAAATGTCAGAAAACTCATACAGCACCTGAAATTTATGAGAAAGTTAATAGTATATGAACAGCTTCAATCTGTGTCTCAACTGAGCAATGTCACCTTTGTGAACATGGCTTAAAGAGCTGCATAGCGGCCAAAAAACCTTTATTGTGCAAAAACAATAAGGTGAAATGATCACATTGGGCACAGCAACATAAAAACTTGAGCGTGCAGCCATGGTCCAATGTGTTATTCATGGACAAGTCTCAGTTTCAAGGTTTGGAAGCCAGCATGGAAGGTTTGTTTGTTGACATTCGTGGAGAATGTATGAAGTCAATGCATGATGCCAACAGTGAAGCAACGTGGAGGGACGGTTATGGTGTAGGGATGTTTTGCAGGTGATAAAGTTTGTGATCTAGTGCAAATTAATAAAACATTAAAGAAGAAAGTATATCACAGGATACTGATAAAAAATGCTGTTCCATTTGGCAAGAGACTTACTGATCATGGGTTTATTCTGCAACAGGACAATGATCCAAAACATGCTTCTAAGTTGTGCAGAGGGTATGTTAATAGAAAAGAGTAATGTGGGAAATTGGAAAATATGATTTGGCCAAGTCAATCACCTGATTTAAATCCCATTGAACTCTTATGAAACAAACTTGACAGTGAAGTGAAAATACTGCGGTTCATCTGACGTTGAAGATCTGTGGAATAATTTACAGACGTGTTGGACTGCAATATCTACAAAAACACTACATAATCTTATCTCCAGTATGCCAAGAGTTAGTGCATTGGTTTTGAGGGCAAAGGTGGATACTTTGAAGAGGCTAAAATCTAAACCATATTGTACTGCACTTAATAGTAGAGAGAGGAGATATTAATATTGTTGGGCATTTTACTTTTTACAGTGTGTTTGTACATTGAAACAAAGTATTCAGTTTTTTTCATAGGTGATCGAAAATTTTGATCAGCATTATACATGAATTAAAATTAAACTTGAGGCACATATAATGTATATATCATAACTTATAAGTGATATACTTGTTACATCTAAATTAACAAAATCACTGTTTTAAACTTCATGTGTTAAAAATGTGCTGGAGTATTACAGGAAGAAACTAATGATAAACATTAATTTACGTACAAGCCAAATGCGTAAGTCTCTACTGTTCATTTTGTAATTTTGATTGCTTTTGTGGAACATCTGCATTGTCTTATGATTGTTTACAGGAAATGATATCTAATTAAAATGCAATTCCTTTCTTGGAAGTGTTGAAAACAGTGTTGTTATGATAAATTAAACTTAAAGGGAGTCGATTAATGACACTAAACAACACTTACTTTTAAATTTTTCCGGAACATGTTTCAGAGACTTTGCCTCTATCCTCAGCTGGCCATCGACTTTAGTGTCATTAATCGACTCCCTTTAAATTTAATCTAATTATAATTTTTATTTTATTTTAAATATTTCCACCACATGACAGTTTCAAAAGCTTTATAAATTGTACTTATAGCACATACATAAAGATTAATAATCTCAAAAACTGCCATATCAAGATAGAGAGTAAGTGCTATTGTGGTGTTTCAAATAGGTAAAATGAAACAAAGTTAAATGCAGTGTCCTTTGAATTTTCTGTAATATTCTTGTGTTATGGAAGCAAACATTAGCTAATGAAGAGAGATGATTTCAAAGTTTATTTAATCATGCATTACTTTTGTTATAGAGGGTGTTAATAAGTAATACCAAATGAGAATATAGATCCACTTCTTGCTACACTTCTAAAGGTGAAGAAAAGATCTCAAATTAGTTTTGATTGTAATTGTTTAAAATTTAATAGATGTGTCAGGCAAAGGTTAAACATGTAAACACAAAGAAGCAAGCATTTACTACTGTATTGAATGTTATCCATCTCTTAAAAGATGGATAGCTTCTTATTTCTGAGAACTGTGGAAATGGAATGCAGAGAAACACCAATTGCTTTGGCCACTGTTTCATTTACTCTCTTCAGTCTTTTGTGTTAGAGTTAGTTTTTTCCCATATCTTTGCCTTTAAGTGCATGAAATTGTGATCATTTGTAATAATTTCCCTGCTTTGACTATGCAATACCATGCTACTTAACTGGGAAAATGTAGGAACCGTTATTATAGTTACAAATACAACATAAGCACTAGTACTGTTTCTCTTTGAAAACACAACACATGGAAACCTGTCAGTGCAGACTGTACATGGTGCGAGTTGCGAGTAAACACGATTATCATATCGATAACACTGAGTAAGGTAAGCATTAAACAATTTGCAGGCTCATCAGTGGATTGATGGTAAGATCCACAAGCCCAAAAGTTTTGCGCCAGCTATACTTTCATATGGTGTCATTTAATAACATCCTCTATAACAACTATTCCTCTTTAGTGTTACCAACTATGAATGTTGTTATTTAATACAATACAACACACATTCATAAAGAGAGGGAGAATAAGCAGGAAGGGGATTATGATTACTGTTTATTTGAAACCTGGCTAACCTAAAGATAAAAGTAGCAACAATTAATAATGTTTTCAAATTTCTAGTTCTGGCACAGTAGTAAGCATTTTCCATTTGTAGAACAAAGTATTATATTATTATATTTTCAAGTTTGTGTTCAGCGCTTGGCAAATAATTTAAGAAATGTACTTTTAAGCATTAATCTAAAAAAAAAAAAATTGATGACTATATACTTTTAAAAAGATAAACAAAGTTGGTAACATTCAGTAGCAACCAAGTTCATTTGCCTTACAAAAGAAAAAAATATTTTGATTCCTGTGAATTCTTTCTACTTTGCATTTGGAAAGACTTAAGGAAATAATAAATTTGTTTCAAATAGATATTATACTACTTAAATTTGTTCTGAATGTGATTCTTGTAATAGTTCCTCTGTCTGTCTCTCCCTCTGACTTTTTTTTAATATAAACTTTATCTCTAGTTTTAAAAGTATGTGTCAGGTGTTCTGCTTCTTTTGGCAGTGGTAAAAGAAAGTGTGTTCAGTAATACATTTACCATATAAAATTATAATATATTGCATCGTTAATAACATTTGGTTTTCTCTATGAAATTTTCTTTTGTGTATCTCTTGTTGAACTTAGTGAACATTTTTTTGCAGAGTTTGATGTCAGATGTTGGCCATAAAGTGAATAAGATTGAAATTATTGTATTTCAAGCTATCAGCTGAACTCTTGAGGCAGTGATGATGAATTATTTGTTAGAATTTCAGGTTGGAGTCTTGTTTTTAAAAATATAAAGTAATATCTGAAGGAAATTTTTGTTATAAACTTGTTAAGTTTGGTGACTGTTTATAAAGTGAGACAAGTGCAGTAACTGAGGCAGTAAAAATGCACTCTCTCTGCAAAACTGTTATGTCTCAGAAGTATCAGCTGTAAAACTAATAATAATATAATAGTAAAAACGAATTAAGCATGAAATGAACTGCAATGCACCAAGGGGTGTTTCATCTCTGAATAAAAATTAAAAGTGTTTCATATAAACTTATCATTTTTTATTATAATGGAACTATGGGGATTTCAAAATTAATACTTACCAGACAATAATTATTAACAGACGAAAGCAGTGAATTTCATCATTGTGTGATAGTTATTAAAAATTTAATTGATAAAGTTTCTACCCCATATCATTCATTTTCATTATTATTCTGTTGATCATTTTATAGGTATCCTTGTTAATAATGATATATACCTTCCAGAAGTGGTTTCTTTGTGAATGCCTTGGAAATAAATACATCACAGAATAAGACAGGGGTCAGCTATGTAAGCAAATCTGACCTTTGTTTAAACTATTGTATTACAGTATTTTCATGAGCACATCAGAAATGACAGACTGTAACTTGACATATCAAGGTTTACTACTTATAACATGTTTATGAAAAAAAAGCTATATAATAAACTGTTAACAAAACATTAAGCAAAGAGCAGCAAATATTTCAGAACTGGTTGATGTCATGATTTTGACATAAATTGTATATACACTCTTACTTAAAATGGATATATATATATAAAATCAGTAAAAACAATATTGAGTTATGTCTTATACAAGGTTCCTGTGCCTTAGATGTATCGAAATTTAACTGTATTGGAACACCACAGTGAAGCGAAATAATTATTAAATTATAGATGAGTCTATTTATTTCACATCAGCTTCACTTAGGTACCTAATTTGAGGACATGTTTCGTGAACCATCCCTGGGCCACAAAAAAGTTCCAAAAAATATTCAAGAAATACAATATAACATTGGCACCAAAAAACAATTACAACATTAAAAACCTATTAATTTTTTAGATGAGTCGTATTTATTACACATCTGCTTCACTTTCGTACCTATTTTGAGGACATGTTTCGCAAATCATCGTTTGCATCTACGGCTCTTATGCGACTAAAGCTTGATCCAGCGGTGTGGGTAATTCTGGGGTTGCTGCTGCCATCTGTTGATTTAATGATGAACTTAAATGTGGGATTCTCTTCTGGCAGGATTTCAAAGTTCATTAGTTGGTTTTTATGTTTTTCTATGTATATCTTCTCCCATATGACGAGTTCGCTGTTTTTGTACGCATTTTAGTAATTTGGTGCTATCTTCAATTTCATGATTTTCAGACCAGAAATGAGCTGCTATTGCGGACTTATCAATATTTTTGTATCTTAAGTGCTTGAAGTGTTCTTTCTTTCTAGTGCCTATGTTTCTTTTTGTCCTCCCTATGTAAATTTTTTCACAGTCTTTAAAATTAATCTTGTAAATGCACAGAATTACTAAAATACGTACAAAAACATAGTGAACTCGTCAATTGGGGAAGATATACATAGAAAAACATAATAACCAACTAATGAACTTTGAAATCCCGCCAGAAGAGAATCCCACATTTAAGTTCATCACTAAATCAACAGATGGCAGCAGCAACCCCAGAATTACCCACACTGCTGGATCAAGCTTTAGTCGCATAAGAGCCGTAGATGCAAACGATGATTTGCGAAACATGTCCTCAAAATAGGTACGAAAGTGAAGCAGATGTGTAATAAATACGACTCATCTAAAAAATTAATAATTTTTTGCTTCACTGTGGTGTTCCAATACAGTTAAATCTCGATAATTAAAAACCTACTTAACAGTAATAATACTGATAAGATAAAACCAGAAGAAAAGTCAGGCATTTACAAAATTAAGTGTAAAAGCTGTGAAAAAATTTACATAGGGAGGACAAAAAGAAACATAGGCACTAGAAAGAAAGAACATTTTAGGCACTTAAGATACAAAAATATTGATAAGTCCGCAATAGCAGCTCATTTCTGGTCTGAAAATCATGAAATTGAAGATAGCACCAAATTACTAAAATACGTACAAAAACATAGTGAACTCGTCATATGGGAGAGAATATATATAGAAAAACATAAAAACCAACTAATGAATTTTGAAATCCCGCCAGAAGATAACCCACATTTAAATTCATCACAGAATCAACAGAAGGCAGCAGCAACTCCAGAACTACCCGCACCACTGGATCAAGCTTTAGTCGCATAAGAGCCGACGATGTGAACGATGGTTCGCGAAACATGTCCTCAAATTAGATATGTAAGTGAAGCTGATGTGTAATAAATACGAATCATCTATAATTTAATAATTAGAGATGTAATTGTATCATTGTAATTATTGGTATCTTAGCCATTATAATTGCTTCTGACGTGATCTACAATAACACCAACTGTTTATATTGTATGATTGAAATAAACTAATACTAATAAAAGAGCTTTTGGGAGAACATACACAGGTCTAAATATTGCGTTTATTCAAGTTCTTCATTTCTGCATCCATGCTGTACTGATGCTGTAATACAGTGTTAGGACATCTTAAAATTGCAGAGTTGAGTAAAGAGCGTATATGTAGACATACATTTCAAAAGTTCACCAACATTCTCTGAGTAATGAGAACAGCTAATAACTCTTTAACGTAACCTCAATTGGCCTAAGTCTTACTGTTTGCTGTCTGCCTCTGTCCACAACGGACATCATGCACAGAGTGCAGTAATGTAACATGCATGTGATCAACATGTATCCCATCTTGGCCATTGGGATGTGATTTGCAAGAGTATAGTCACTATTTGTCTAACCAGTAGTTTGAATTATTCGCAAGGAATTCACGAGGTTTGCCATCAATTATAAAAGCCCCATGCTAGTACTGCTAATTGAGCTTAAGCTCAGAAGCATAAGTGGTAATGCTGGTATCTGTGGTTTAAGCTTAAGGGAAGTAAATGTTCATAAAGAAAATAAGAGAAAACCTTTTTCTTATTTAAGCTATTTCAATTGTAATTAAAAAGCTAGATGAAGCTATTGTTTTTAGCTTTTATTTTCTTGAGGTATATGAGGGGCAGTCAAATATAAACAGCCTTTTATTCCAGAAAATTTATTCATGAAGAATAATTGAAATTAACATTTTCTTACTTTTCTACATATTCACCCATCTTTCCCAGGCATTTGTTGCAACGGACAGGCAGTTTTTTTAATGCCAGTTTCAAAGAAAGTACAAGGATGGGTGTGGAGCCAGTTGCGCACGGAGTCTTTCACCTCTTCATTGGTTGTGAAACGATGTCCTCCAAGAGCTTCTTTGAGTGGACCAAACATGAAGAAGTCACATGGTGAGAGGTCTGGGCTGTCCACAGACTGTCCTGTCTGTGGAAGGGCAGTCCAGTGCATTTTGGACAATTTTTGCTGTGTTGCTGCTGCGGTGTGTGGTCTGGCATTATCCTTCAGAATCAACACATTTCAGATTGGGCTACTGCAACGTTTTGACTGGAAATCAACTCGAACTTGACTGAGAAGGTCACAATAGTAGGCAGCATTAATGATCCGTCGTCATTGTCCTTGTTGTTCGAGGAAATCAATGAGAAGGACACCTTTCGAGTCCCAGAAACACTGGCCAAAACTTTCCCTGCTAACAGTCGTGACTTGGCTTTCACCAGCGGTTGCTCTCCACTCCTCCACTCCAGACTGGCCCTCTTTGATATGGTTGTGTAATGATGCACTCATGTCTAATCACAAGTGAGATTCTGTCCAGAAAAGCATCACCTTCCTCTTCGTAGTGCATGAGAAGCGTGCGACACATTTGAACTCTCACTGCTTTCTGTTCTGCAGTGAGATACCGCGGAACCCAATGAGCTGACACTTTTCTCAATTTCAGTTCCCTTTGAATGATTGATTGGACACTGCCATAGCTTATGAGAAGTTGTTGACAAATCTCAAGCACTATGATGTGGTGATCCCCTTCAATGATGTCTTCAACAGCTTGGATGTTTTCTGGATTGATGCTGGTGCATGGACGGCGAGGGTGGACCAGTTTTAACACATTCACATCCTTTATTAATGGCACCAATGTTGAACTGTGGACCATGAAAGGGTTCTTTCCCAAAACTGTGGGAGTAACTGACGGCAAATTTCAGCTGCACCAACATTTTCATTGACAAGGAACTTATTATTACTCATTGCGCAACAGCTGGATGCACCTCTTTCTCAGACATCGGCAGTAACTGAGGGACAGAGCCAAACGAGTTCCCAATACCGCTGTCCCCTTCCAGGGACCTCACTGCATAAGCTGTGAAAGCCTCAAACCCATACGGCACTCTATGCATGCGCAGTAAACAAAGGCTTGTTAATATTTGATTGCCCCTTGTACTTACAATCAACATATTTTAATATTTTGTCACACCATTAACACAGAACATTGCATTCCCAGGTGTCTATTTTCACAACTGGCATTGCTTTATTTTTTACTTATGTTGCAGCCTACAGTTCACCATTGTTTTACACTGTTTATAAAAGTCTTTCTAAACACCTTCTGTATTTTGGTAGTCACAATCCAATAATAAGATTTTGCGTGTTTTAGTAACAGTGACTTCCAAATTAATTGATAAAACCTAATATTTAATAATTTTAACAAATGAGATTGTTAATGGAAGAGATGAATCATATCTGGTATAGAGATGCTTATGCATTAATTAACCTAGCAAAATTAACAAGAATTTTTATTTCATACCTAATTGTCATACTAAACTTATCTGAGTATTGCAAAAGAAAGATCATAACTAAGGCTTATGGCTGCAAAGGTTAACTTAAAGTGAAAATTCCACTAATCACCTTAGTCCTGAAATTTTATCCTACTACCACAATGAAAGTTAAATGCCATGTATGACTCAAAAAAATGCAAAAATATTCTGTGATTTTGTACGTTAGAAACAAATTGCAGAGTTATGTGCAGAATATTATTGTACTTCAGGTGCATTATGCAGTAGTTTTATGGATATTGTTTCATTAGAATGTTTTTTTTTATTTATATATTAGCCAAGGAATTTATATAGAATTATAAGCATCTTCAAAATATTTAGAAAAGTATTACACAACATTTACAATCTACTTTTATAACTTTTTTACAATATAAAGATAACCACTAATCAGGTGCATTATGCAGTAGTTTTATGGATATTGTTTCATTAGAATGTTTTTTTTTATTTATATATTAGCCAAGGAATTTATATAGAATTATAAGCATCTTCAAAATATTTAGAAAAGTATTACACAACATTTACAATCTACTTTTATAACTTTTTTACAATATAAAGATAACCACTAATTTACACAAATTGCTGTTTATACTGGAAGCATTAATACAATGTGTACAATCATACTTCACAACTTATTTATTCAGACACCAGTACTAGTATTGCTCTTTAAGGAATTTTCAAGATCCTCCTTTGTTGATTAATCTTGAATTCTCAATCATATGAAACAAGAATAAATTACAATTCCTTTCTTGGAAGTGTTGAAAACAGTAAATTAAATTTCAATAAGTGTTGTTTAGTGTCATTAATCGACTCCCTTTAAATTTAATTTAAGAATAAATTAGTTTAGTGAATTTGGTGGTGTTCAGGCCTATTTGAAAACCCAAATTATTCAGGTATATAAATTAGATGTTCCGAGAATTACTCCCCTAACAATTAACGGAAGTACAACCCAGGCAAATTGACGGCCAGGAAAGCCATTCTGCAAAGTATATTCCTCAAAGCTTAAGTCCAAACAAACAGAATTATTCACCCTCCGCACATCAGTAAAGCTGAGTCACGACTCCTTGTCTTGTCTGCCTGGAGGTATATCCAAGAGGAAAAACAAAGCTACTAACACGCACCCCTGCAGGAAAAATGGGAGTTGTGAAACAAATGATAGATCTACCTGAACAAAAGAATGTGTGTTATGAGTTTTGTGAAATAACTTGCATTATTAGCCTTCATATAAACTAATAATTTTTTCATATATAAACTTGTTAGGGTCAAGATACTCAAATTATCTTCTTGTTTTATAATTATGATCAAAGTGCAGTTGCTTTCTATGTTCAATTAATTGTCTTGTTAAAGTTCCAGACTTAGAGCATAATTATTTTCACTATTTAACTTTCTTTGGTCACATGTTGAAATTTCATCATTGAACACTCCTTAAGAGACTTCCAAAGAGCTATGAAAATAGTAAAAGAACCCTTTCATTGATTCTCCAAATGGTACAGTCATGCAAACAGAGAAATAGATATACACAGACATATGAGCTCTTTTTATACAGAATGTTACAGAATTCAATAAATGTAGGAAGATAGTTTGATGTAGAACATGTATGGTCTTTAAATTCATGATGCATGCAATTATAGATGAATCATGTATTTTTACACATCAGCTTCACTTACGCACCTATATTGAGGACATGTTTCGCAAACTATTGTTTCCACCTTCAGCTTTATTGTGACTAAAGCTTTATCCAGTGGTGTGGGTAGTTCTGGAGTTGCTGCTGCCATCTGTTGATTTTGTGATGAATTTAAATGTGGGGTTGTCTTCTGGCACGATTTCGAAGTTCATTAGTTGGTTTTCATGCTTCCCTATGTATATTTTCTCCCAGATGACGAGCTCACTATGTTTCTCTATGTATTTTAGTAATTTGGTGCACCCATGCATGGGTGCATGCATAAATGATAATAGCAAGGAATATTATTAACAAACAAGTTAGCTTACAAAATAAAGGAAGATTAAAGTAAATAGTTGAACAATGTAGCAACAAAAAGGATGAAACACAAAAAAAATTCAGTTGCGGTAAAGGGAAGGTAAATAATAGGAAGGAAAGCCACAGTATCGTCGTGAGTGAGTGATGCTAAGCATTGTAGAATAGAGTAGCAAATCATCAAAGAAGAAATATGAGATGAACAGTAAACATAATTATAATCACCCAAGGTAAAGGTAGCTTCCATATTAATTAGGGATTAAAGTTGGATAGAATTCCATGAATAAAAGTACTTACAGTTTTGAAGTAGGGTGTGGGAATAGGGGGAAGCTAATTTAAACTTACAGAGAGGCTTGAGTATTGTATCTAGGCACATACACTGAATTATCATAAAATATTGGTATTAATTTATGTTCCTTCCAGTTAACTTCTGCATAATTTCAGAAAAGAAGAGATAATTGTTATATTCCATGCACTTTCTAGAACCTTTATTTCTTCTATATACTCTGCAATGTAGAAAACATTTTCTGTACTTAATGGTGTAACTCTGCTTCTAGTAGTTCAAAATTAGTTAAGAATCAATATGCCTTAGCTAATATTTTAGTATTATAGTGACTCATTTAGACAGTTTTTTACAAGGTGTGAAGTATGAATTTTTGACTCAGTGGTAAGATGGTTCTAAGGGTCTAATATTAGCTATCATGTCCAAGGTTCAAATTTAGGTGAGTTATGTGCTATGGAACAAAGTAAAATTCAAAATAAAATAAGAGAAAATAAGTCTGTCATGGTTTGAGTTTTGATCATGACCATATGTTTTGAATTTTAATCTTGAGACATAAAGTTATACTCTCCTTTCTTTTAACAATCTGTTGCCAAAATAGAAAAGTTTTACTAGTGATACTTGATTTTGTTAAGTTGTATCAATCATGAGTTTATAGATCACCAGTATATTGTATCATAATATTCACAAGCCATCCTTCAAAATCTCTGAAGAGTTATCTTTTGTATATTTGTGTAACAACCTGTATATTATAAAGAGTTTTTACTTGCTATTAGCAGTTGATCTCATAACAAGCTGTATTGAATATTTGTAATTAAACTAGAAACAATCTGGCATTCATTTGTTCAATAACATACAAAAACTAAGCTCACAGATATCACAGTTGAAATTGATAAGTATTAATGGCATTGTAGCTCCATAACAATTTGCTATGTGCCATTGGTTCATTTCATGGCTAATTTGATTTTATACTACTGTGGTTGGAGCATGACACTTTAAATTCTTATGTGTAGGATCAGCTGGTGAGTGCTTCACCAGTCAGTGGAGGCATGGGCATGACTCTTCTACAGAAAATGGGCTGGCGCCCTGGAGAAGGTTTGGGCAAGAATAAGGAGGGAACTTTGGAGCCTCTCAAACTGGAAATAAAAATGGATAAAAAAGGTATTTTTATATTTTTACCGAATCATGAAGTCTGAATTATACTTGTATATGTTTTCTCAGCTTATAAGCTAAGTTCAATTTAGTTCACAAAATAAGTGCAACTGTATTACTTGCAATGAATAATTTGGGTGCATTAGTATTTCTAGCATTGCATACATTTTCATATATTTCTTATTGGGATTTTGTTTTCACTGTGTGGCTGATCTGGTTGGCTCAGTCTCCCTGTTTACTTGGAAAAATGTAGAATGCAGAGAACATTCTCAGAATTGCCATCATCAGCATACACTTAAAAGCTGTCTCTCTAATAATCTGTCACAGATTTGTACCTCTCCATGTGTCCACTGCCATCAAATAATTACATTTGAATCCAGATTTTCTTTGACTTCCAATCAGTGAAGAATTGGGTACGAACTGATGTTATGAATGATTGAATATCTTTTAAACATTGATTCCTAACCAACTGCTCATCTGGGCTGAAGGCTTGAGAAAATCTAGTCATTGGGTGATGTGAATAAAAATATGAGTTTACTCTAGAGCAGAGCATGTGAGATAATGGAGTGGAATGACATCAGTTTGCATTTGTTGAAGTAAAACTACCTACCAAGTTGTATGTCACACTGTCATCTCAGGTGCATTGAGTGTTTGATAACCTCACTCGCATAATTAAATAATAAGTTTGATAGTGCTGTTTATTTAAAATTGTATGTTCTGGTCCATGACTCAAGTTATAATGCAGTAAGTTTGTTTACATTGCTGCACATCAAGCGCTGCTGAAATGGACCCCTCTGAAAATACTGTTTGCAATCAGAATTTGTAAATCTAATAAAGAGATATCCTATGGCCCAATCAACTGATGTTAAACAAAAATCTCATGCTTTAATTGAAATTAAGTTGCATAAGCGGAAAAATTTATGTTCAACAGGTAGCAGATTTGAGTTTGATTTATGAGTCACTATGAAGAATACTTCACTGTTAATAATGCTTTTGCTTTTAATATTTAGGTAGCAGATTGCTAAGAAAATGCAAAGTATATGACAAGGCTTAAGACTAAGGCATGTTTTTAACTGAATTATGAAGTACAAAAACGTAAAATTGTGGTTGGTATTTTATGGTGGCTAGACAAAACTTGTTTTGTAGTATAGTAAAGCCTTGTTTCATATGTCCAAAACACCTTTCTGTAAGAGCTTTCTTCTTTTTAATGCAAATGTAACCTCTCTGCTCATCATAAGGCAAGGTGGTGCTCCATAGTCTGCATTAAACTTAAGAGTGCAGCAGCATGTTGCATTGGTATTAACTTGTAATTTGTAATTCCTTTCTTGGAAGTGTTGAAAACAGTGTTGTTATGATAAATTAACTTTAAAGAGAGTCGATTAATGACACTAAACAACACTTACTTTTAAATTTTTCCGGAACATGTTTCAGAGGCTTTGCCTCTATCTTCAGCCAGCTATCGACTGGTTCTCATTGGTGTAGTTGACGATATTTTGTCACAGGTCTCCTCTGGTGGCAGTTCAAGGAACTTGCTGAACAAATCTTTTTGGAGGATGTCGAAATTGAATACTTTGTTCCTATTTTTTGAAATGAAGATTTGTTCCCATGTGAATAGTTCTTGTTTTCCTGATGTATGTTTTAGTAGTTTTGGTTCTGGATTTATGTTGTGGTTTTTTTCCCAAAAATGTGTGGCAACTGCTGATTTTTCTAATTGTTTATATTTTATGTTTCTAAAGTGTTCCTTTGCTCTTGTTTCTAAATTTCTTTTGGTTTTTCCAATATAAATTTGACTACAGTCCTTGCATTCAATTTGATATATACCAGATTTTTTGTTAGATGGAATGGCATCTTTGATGTTTGAGCAAATTAGGTTTTTTAAGGAGAAATGGTTGACTGGTGCTAGTTGAATGTTTTGTTTTTTGAAGACTTTTTTGAATTTATCATAGGCCCACGGATGGTAAGTACATTTTTTGAAAATTATATTAGTTTCTGTAGTTGAGAGGGATGTGGTTTCCATTAGTAGCTTCTTCTTTTTTGCTAAGTTCACTTTTTTGTCCACTAATGATTTGGGAAAGTTATTTTTTTGTGCTATTTCAATTATTTTGTTGTATTCTGTTTTGTATTCTTCTGCTGTGAGAGGGATGTTTACCAGTCTGTGTGCTAAACTATTGAAGATTGCCTGTTTGTGGGATCTTGGGTTGTAGCCATTAGCTTTTATGTAGTTGTCTGTCTGTGTTGGTTTTCTGTAAATGCCAAAGTTTAGTCTGTTTTTATTCCTCATTATTTTTAGATCCAAAAATGGTAAATACTCATCTTTTTCTATATCTACAGTGAACTTGATGCTTTTTTCTTGGATATTTAAAAGTTTTAGTTCATCACTGATGTGTTTTTTTGGTACTATTGCAAAGATGTCATCTACATACCGTTGCCAGAGTTTGAACATCCAAGGGAAACCTTTGTTGATCCTTATTTCTAATGCACTCATGTACAGATCGGCCAGGAAGGGTGATAGGGGGTTGCCCATTGCTAACCCTGAAGTTTGGTGGAAATATTTTGTTTGAAACTGGAAGAAATTTTGTTCTATGCATAATTTGGTTAGTTCAATGTAGTCTGAAATTTCAGGTGATGCCATTCCAAGTGATTTGAGCCATTTTTCTATCAACGGTGGGAGTTGATTAACTGATATGCTGGGAAACAGTGATTTAACATCAAACGAAACTAGTGTGTCCTCTTCTTTTAGTTCAGTATCCTTAATGTGTTCTATAAGTTTATAGGTGTTTTTTATGCTTAGGCTGTCAAATTTTGGAAAACTCATTTCCAATTCAACTCAAATTCAACACATTATATTATTGAGGGACTAATTTCAGAAGCCGTTGTGTCCATTTCCAACTTTGAAGGTCCGACTATCGTCTATTGTTGTCTGCTCTCTTCTTTGTGGTGGTAGAGCTATGAACTTCTTTATTAAATTATCGACTGGTGGGATTTCTAAGTTCATTATTCGGTCCTTATTTTTCCATATTAATATGTTCTTCCATATTGTCAGTTTGTTTTCGTTTATCACCCCTTTTAGTAATTTTGGATTTGGGACAAGATCATGGTTTTTGTTCCGAAAATAAAATGCTCCAGCTGATTTACCTCTTGTTTCAGTTTGATGTTTCTAAAACGCTTTTTGACTCTGGTTTTTAGGTTATTTTTAGTTTGACCTATGTTATGTTGTGTTTTTCACAATCCTTAAAACTTATTTGATATATTCCAGATCTATTAATTGGTGAGATTTCATCTTTTGTTTTTGAATTTAAGAATGTTAATACTGAGTATCTACTCATTAGGTAGAAAATGAAGCTAGCTACAGTGAAGCAACAAATATCACACAAATAAAAATATTGCAACTAAGGCTTCACTTATCTTAAGAAATTGGTGTTGATACTTCTTTTCAAATGGAAATCAATTTCGCAAACAAATTGCTTGCATCCTCAGTCCACAGATAAACTCTGTTGTCAAAGATACCGGTTACCATGCCTTTTCTTATGTATTTTTTTGTTTCGTTTTCAGATGTTGGTAATTAAAAATTAAGATTAAAATTAAAAATTAAGATAAGTGAAGCCTTAGTTACAAATATTTTTATTTGTGTGACTGAGTATCTATTTGCAGGATCTTTTTGAATTTATAAAATGTTTGCAGGTGGTATGTGAATCCACTGAATATGCTTTTGCTTTCTTTTTCTGTAGTGAATGTAGTTGCTTCCTTTTTGGTTTTCTTTAGTTTGGCATTTTTTTCAATCATTTCATTAATTTCATTCATGTCTGATATGACTTAATTTGGAGAACATTAATTAAAAAAAAAAAAGACTGTTGCTTTTTATGCCATGTGTCAGCAACACCAGTTTGAAAACCTGAATATTGTAGTCCTCTCTGGAACTCCCTGTGCATAATTTATAGTTTTTGTTTTCTTTTGTACACTCTTAGCATACTTGTACCATTCTACTCACAACCGCAGTGACCTATCAAAGTACCTCAAAAAACTCTGCTCCCAATTCCAAGAAGCTAATAAGAATTGCTTTTTACTCGCATAAAGTCCCACCTTCTACTTGCTAATGAGGGATCTTATCTTTTTATTTGTGTACAAGTCAAAGCTCTGGTTACATAGTTTTATTTTCATAAAATTGAGTTGAATGTATGTTTTGAGTCTTGGTTCAACTTTATTCATACTGTCCATTACATAACTAGCAAAGCTTCAGCTCATAGTTTAATTTAATTTAAGATAAAGAATGGCTTTTCAGTAATGCATACAAACTGTCCTTTGTGGACAAGTGGACATTAACCTCAATTGGATCCTGTACACCTGTTTTGCAGTTACAGCAGAATCCTGATAACTCAATCTCATTGATAGGGGGTCAGGATACGTAAATGTCTGGTTTTATGGAAACAGTGTATGCATGTTTTAGCACAATATAGGAAACAGAAAAGTATAACATATAAAAATTATTACTATAAAAGTAAATTTAAAAATATGTACATACATAGATAGAATAGAGAAGAAATTGTTAGTTCTTTAGAGAAAAAAAAATCTTGTGATGCAACACTGTTTCTCACATTCATTTCATTGCCATGCAGCTTCATCACTTAGGCGGCACAGAAGTAAAATGTCCACAGCAGATGCACTTTGTTTCTTCAGATAACAAAGTATTGCTTCAGTGCACTAAGTCCTTTACTGTGAGATATCTTTTTACTTTTTCCATTGTCTTCCATCTCTTCTTCTTCTTCTTCTTCTTCTTCTTCTTCTTCTTCTTCTTCTTCTTCTTCTTCTTCTTCTTCTTCTTCTTCTTCTTCTTCTTCTTCTTCTTCTTCTTCTTCTTCTTCTTCTTCTTCTTCTTCTTCTTCTTCTTCTTCTTCTTCTTCTTCTTCTTCTTCTTCTTCTTCTTCTTCTTCTTCTTCTTCTTCTTCTTCTTCTTCTTCTTCTTCTTCTTCTTCTTCTTCTTCTTCTTCTTCTTCTTCTTCTTCTTCTTCTTCTTCTTCTTCTTCTTCTTCTTCTTCTTCTTCTTCTTCTTCTTCTTCTTCTTCTTCTTCTTCTTCTTCTTCTTCTTCTTCTTCTTCTTCTTCTTCTTCTTCTTCTTCTTCTTCTTCTTCTTCTTCTTCTTCTTCTTCTTCTTCTTCTTCTTCTTCTTCTTCTTCTTCTTCTTCTTCTTCTTCTTCTTCTTCTTCTTCTTCTTCTTCTTCTTCTTCTGCTTCTTCTTCTTCTTCTTCTTCTTCTTCTTCTTCTTCTTCTTACGTCCACTTTGTTTTTGTCTTTGTTCTCTTTCACCAGTGCAGTTATTTCAGAATTGTATCATATTTCTTTTCTTTTAATTATCAGTCATGCATACTATCAGTACATACTATTAGTATGTCTATTTTGGAAACTCTTCTTTTTCCACCCAATTATTGTACTTTGTCCAACTCCTAAACTCATGATAATTTTATTAGTATTTTTCCTTTTCTCCAATCCCTTTAATGCATTCAATTTAATTTCCATTGTCATGTTAACTTGTCTTTCCTTCTCATTTGACATTTTCACTGGCATAAACACAACTCAGCACAACAGTAAGTCTAAAATTTGAGAAACTATACTGCCTCCAAAAGTAACTAAAAATTTCCCTACCATGTACATACTGAGTAAAGCCTTATAACCTTCAAACTATCAAAAAAGTGTTTGTGTTATCCACATTATTAGCAGCAAGCTTTTGATTACTTTACAATGGCTGCTGGCTGCTTATGTTCTGAACTCAGATATCAGAAGTTCAGTATGCAGTCACCTCTTCTGTCTGTTAGGGAGAATGCAATAGGTTGCATTTCCACAAAAATAACAAATCGTGTCACCAAATTGGTGTCATAAATAATCTTCTTTCACAGATTAGGTCTTTGCCTGTTCCAAACTGTCTGTTCAGCCCAGTGCTCCGTCTAGCTTAGTGAGCATTCTCATGTAAGATTGCTGAGAAAGATCTTTGTACATGGTGGGTTTCTAGTCCGACACACAACCTCAACCTGGAGGACTAGAGGTTTTCTGTTAGGATCCCTTTTCCTTAGAAAGTTGTCTTCTCGGCTAACGAGAATCGTCTTTCCAGGTTATTTTCAGAGTTTTCATTCTCCTATACCCTTCCAATATTCATACTTAGGGTGAAGTGTGTTGTGGCTTTTTATCAACAGGCAAGTCTAGATCCACTGTATTCAGGAGCAGGTCCACCTCTTACAGGATATGGTTCTTCAGCATGTGTGGACGGTCTTGGTTTTCATCAGAGATTAAGGTCTTGCATATCTCCTTCACTTAGTTCTGAATTGGTGAGGACCAGTGTAGGGTCAGTCCCTAACAAAGGTGCTACTTCTACCTTGCCCTTGGCCCCAGTGTTATAAATAAATTGCGAAGTCTGAAGATACCATACCATACCAAATATATATGTAAACAGTTCAGGAAAACATATGGACAGTTACATGAATAAATATGAACATTAATATGTACACTAATTAAAATTTATCTATACTGTTTATCCTGCGTAGTGGATTATAGAAATTATTAATCAAGTTGAACAATAAAATAAAAGCCATTAAGTTATCTGGAATGTTGGGTTATTGGAATTCTACTGTAGTGTGAAATAATGCATCACTTCACAGCACATGAATGAATAGCAGTGGTTCTGCCAACCTTTCACTGTGGGAAGAGGTGATTGATAAGTGGCAAACCTACTGTCATTGTTATTATATTTAGGATAACATGATGATGCAAAGCATTTTAGCATAAACCTAATTACTTAGCTCCTCTTCTCGAAGATCTGAGTGTAATTTATTCTTTTCTCGCATTGCATATGTTTGTTTTGTTACAGACCAGAAAATTCCTAACATCCTCAGGAAGGTTCTAATGAGATGTGTACCTGTTAAACACTAGCAATAAATATATAGAGCATGGGTTCTAAATGGTCGACATTAGCTGAGGATGTTAGGAAGGTCCTAATGAAATGTGCACTAGGTAAACACTGGCAATATATGGAGTACTAGTTAGACTCAAAATTATATCAACTTCTCATTACTTTATTCAGTTGATTTGAACTAAATGCTAAATACTAATTCTTTTTGTCATACATTGCAACTTTTGAGAAAGCAAAGGGTTAGTGCGCCATGTTCCACCCTCATTCCCACTGTTTACACTAAATGTCGTAGGCCCTCTGACTGCAGGCCCAGTTTAGAGTACATTTATAGTATTATAATTGAATTAATATTTCTGGGTGCAGAATTTGTTAGATGACAAATGCATAGGAGAGATTTAAGGGTAATGTTCCAATAATGACTACCATTGTCAGGTTTTTCCATTTTGAGTAAACTGAGGAACTAAGTGTGTCCAAAATGTACATGCAGTTGTATACCAAAATGTGTATCAAATATGTATTAAAACATTAAAATGGTATTTGGATGTGCATTAAACATTAATAAAGGAATAACTTATGAAGCTTTTCAGTACAGTTAGTGGCTTCACTAATTTATACCCAATAACTACTCGTATATAAAAAAAGTCCATGTTTATAGTTGCAATAGTCCCAAAGCAAGTTCTGATATTTTGTTTTGATAGGGCTGGTGTCACAAGAAGAGCTTGGAAGAAGACCATTGCCACCTCAGCAAATACCAATGATAGTGGCACCACCATTACCACCACCAGTAGCCCCACCTCCAGCATCCATAGCTGCAAAAGTATTAGCTGGTAACTACAATTATTTAATACGTTAGAAATGAAAACAATGGCATCAATCGGTATTTAGGGAATAAATTTATTTAACTGATAGAAGAACAACTATGTTAATGGATTCTGAAGAGACTCTGGTGTAGGTAAACTGATATTAAATGCTTACTTTCTCTACTACTTATAGTAAATAGAGCAAATATTACATTCCAATTTCAGATTCAATATGGAGATTTCACTGGAAATACACATTTTGAGAGGGGGAAAAAATACTTTTTAGAAAAAGATCCACATATGAATGTGTGTTTTATTTTTATTTATTCATCCTACAACATACTCAATTGCAATTACTGTTTTGATTTTCTTTTCTTTTAAGCCATTGACTTATATGTACTAATTTCTATTATATATTAATTACTAACTAGAAAAGGTTTAAGTTGCCTAAGATTCTAATATATCTTCTGTTTATATATGTTGCTTAATTGTCACATATTTGAAACCATAATTATACAAATTATATTTATGTATAAAAATGTACAAATATGTGTAACTATCTTAATTGCTCTTGAGTTTAGGACACTGTCATCACCTACTTAAAAACCTACTTAAAAACTGTTCAAAGGTTACCTTGTGCCCCCCTATAGCATCTCCCACTCATACTGCACACAAAGTTGTTCACAAGGGAACTATCACTATGCTCACACTTGTGCGCACTTGAGAGTTTCATGGCATCGTCTGCTCTATGTGGGGTTGGTGTGCCAAAAATCGGTGTAGAGTATAGCTGGAAGTGCCCGAAAATGATTACAGAATATGTAGGAACATATAGGCATAATAACACAGCTTGTATAGGAGAGATTGTTTACCCCTGTGGCAACGGTCTACATGCAGGCATATGTAAGGAGCTTCATCCCCCTCACCAGGAGCAGAGCTGACGAGGGATATCCAGTAGCTACTTGCAAGTGGTTACATTCAGCACTTTCCAGGCTTCTGTTTTGGGCATTGCAGTTCTACTCCTCATCAGATTTTTGGTGCACATGGTTTATATACAGCAGGCATTATACCATCATATTTTCAGGTGTGTGAGTACAGTGATAGTTCCATTGTCAGTATCATTGAAGACATCGATGCAAGCATGAAACCTAGCTTTCCCAAAGCAATGGTGTAAGCAACTGCCATGTAGCCTCAAACATATGCATGGCCTGAAGTATATTCAAACACATAAGTTTCTTTTTAAAAAAGAAATACCTAGTTGTACCAGGGCAGTATGTGACCGAGTGTGTACCAAAAGTCATCACCACAAAGAAGTCATAACACACCAAATCAAAGAGTAGGCACCTTCTCCTTGTTACAATGCTTCAGCATACATGACTGCCAGAACAATGGATTTCTTGGGGAAGGAAAAAGTACAAGTCTTACTGCACCCACTCTGTTCACCTGATATGACCCCATCCAACTTCTTTCTGTTCCCAAAGTCAAAGGTAAAATATTTGGGCACCATTTTTCATCCAATTAAGAGACTACTGCAGCATACAAAGGTACTCCAACTGACATCCCTAAAGAAGCTCAGACTGAGACATTTTCTAAGTGGTTTCAAAAGTCTGTAAGTACTCATGGAGAATAGTTTGAAAAGTTGTTACAGTTATATTATAAATTAAATTTCTTTCTGAATTTCTGAAAAAAATATTTTGGTATAATCCTCATATAACTTAAAGAACTAAAAATTTAAATATTGTAAAATTCTTTAGAGTGCACAAGTCATGTATGAAAGATGTTTTTGAGGACTGTGACACATATATACAGAAAAGTAAATTTACTGTAACTTTGTCTAGTTTTTAAACTCACTTTTTCACTTTTCACTGTCATTTAATAACCTACTTTCACATCCACTGAGATTTGGCTTACTTCGCACTGTCACTTCACTAATGTGAACCATTTCCAATTGTTCTGTTGCTTCACTTTCCTCATGATATAATAAAATATGGAGCAAGATGTAGCTTCTTCCTTCGAACTGTACACTCACTGGAGAGTCGAACACAAGCATTAACAGCATTGGATCACCTTGTAGAAAGATGATCATGAACCATCATCAACTTCCCTCGGGGTTGATACTGACTACTGCATGATGAATGTCCAGGTCCAGTTGCACAGATGTTGCATTGCAGTTCCACGTTTTCAAGTTGTTTTGAAGCTTCAACCAATAAAGTCACTTAGTTTTTACATTCTTATTTACGTTCAGATACCCTCTGACAGCATTGGCACTTTTTAGGACTTCTGTCATCACACTTCTCAGGAGCATTAGCTGTTCCACCCTGGTTTTTCCATCTGGGATTTCCCAAACTCCCTTTAATACTGTTATTGGCCACCAGGGAGTCTCATTGCACCCAGTAACTTATAGATTTGATCCCTAAGAGTAACATGGTATGCCAGATACTCTGTCCTTCATAATCAACCATGTGTCTCAATTTTCCAGCTGATTTCTCTTCAAGCTGATTTCTCTCAGTCAACTGCATGGTGCACCATGGTTGGAGTGTCATCTGTGGAGCTCTCTGTGTCATCTGCCGGTACAGTTGCTTGCCCATTGTATCCTCTATCATTGTGTCTTCTGTCCTCGTACTGATCTTCCAAGTCAGATTTAATTTCAAGGCATTTTCCAGAACTTTCACCATTATATTTAATATTCTATAGTCAATGTCAAAACATAGTTGGAATTTCATTGTATTTACTTCAGGCTTTTATTTTTATCACACTCTTGTTTTCACTGCAGATATTCCACATTCAGGATTTCATTTCTGTTTCTTATTTTTCCATCTCTTTCATCATTTCCTATCCATCATTTCATTCCAATCTTTACATTCATTTTCACTTTTCATTTTCACCGTTCCAAATTAATATTTTGTCTGCAGCTTTTCCATTCTGGTTTTCATCTTCATGATTTCAACTAATAGTTCTTTAATAGTTTCCTCCATTATAGCTTTAATTTCATTTCTGACATCTGTGTGACTTCTTCTAATATTTCTTAATCACTTCACTCATTTTTCATGTCACTTTATAACCTAGTCTAACTTTCAGTGAGACTTTATTAGCTCACACTGTCATTTCAGCAATTTGAACTCATTTCATCTGGCACTGTCTCTTCATTATTTCTTCGTAAAGCAATGAAGTATGCAACATGATGTAGCCTGCTTCTGGATGGTTCACTTACTTGGTATTTGAACACAAGCCATCCCTAATACCTTGCAGTAACAGTTCACTCACTGCACAGAATACAGTTATCACCAACTGGTTGGAGAATAGCACTTTTTGTCACACTCAAAATGCACTTGCTCCATTTACCTGTTGACTGACTTGCCCAGCAATCAACTGACTAAACTTTTCAGAGCACTTGCTTATAATTGCCATTGGAAATGTCCACACAGTTCCAGAAGGTTAGAGATGAAGAAATTTCCAGAAGATTCTAGTATCTGGAATGGCACTTCAGATATTTATGCTGAGTGAGCTTGCTGCTTATCTATTTATTGTTCCCACTGCCCCGCAACAATCATGCATCATAATATTATACAAGTAAATAGCTTTTATCATACTTCACTAAAGCTTTTAACATCATTCCTGTGCATTTAAGAAATGCTTCTCTTCAGGTATTTAAGTGCATAGTCAGACTTTCATTGATGTTAATTAGTACTGATAGGTTTTATGTTGTAAATATGTGAGCTATTTTGTCTTTTGACATTGTTGATATTTAGATCTGATTTTGTATATGAATATATATGTACATGAATAAGTTTACTGATGACTTCATAAATACTTATATTCTAAAAAATAATAGAAATGCTGTATCATTTGTTCACTTTTTTTTTTTTTTTTTTAATATGTAATTATAACAGTTTTGAACAATTTAAGATGCATTGGCATTTAGCATAACAACAATGTAAGTTCATTTATATTCTAATAACATATCAACAGGCTAAATGAATTTATGAACTTGTTTCTATTCATGGCTCAAAATTACATGTAAATAGTGGCAGAGTTTCCATCCATTGTCTTTCATAGTGAACATTCATTAAATAAAGAAAATGTGAATCTGTTCTTAAAATGCAATGTAAAAAATAAGCATTGGAAATGCGATTCATGTTTCTAATATTGTATAACAAACTGCACAAGTTTTTTGAATTTTTGTTTTCTTTGATTCACTTAATTGTTAGTTATGATGCAAGCTTCATTACCAGCCTTTATTCTTAACCTTAAAGTTTAGCAAAAAGAGCAATATGGTGCAATAAAATATTATTTTGAAGATTCCCATTGTATACATATTTTTCAGGTAAACATCCTGTATCTTTACTGGTGGAGTTCTGTTCCAAGCGTCGATGGGGTGTGCCACAATTTGAACTTTGCTTTGAATGTGGTCCAGACCATAAGAAAAATTTTCTTTTTAAGGTAATGTGATGCTTTGAAGCCTAAAAAAAAAGTAGTTTTATTGTAGTTTACAGAGAAGTTAAAAGAGCTAGGAGTTGAAACTGTTGATTATGGGCATTTTAATATTTTTCTATATGTTATTCTCCTTTTGTTTACTCTTTAAGTAGCCTTACCTTAATATTTAGCCGATATTAAGTCATGGATGTCCTGTTGAAATGCTCTCACAGCTAACTCAGAAATCTAAAGTAAATTTATGTACAGTAGTATAAGTGTGTTTTAGTTTGGGAACAGATTTTTAGGTGGTAAAAAAGTTAAATTTATTTTTATGCATTAAAAATCAAAATAATATTTGTTAAAAGGTTGTTGTTGTTGTTGTTAAATGCTAGGCTTTGGCAATGAAGCCATTAGCTCTCTTGCTCTCCCAATATTTCTGTGTAGTGGGTCCGGCAGGTAGGACTTCACAGGTTAAAAGATGTTCTTCAGTCATTTCCTCTCTTTTGTTGCACAGAGAACAATTTGCACTTGTATAAATTGTATAAATTCCTATTATTTGGCCAAATAATCATGTTCCGTAAGTAATCTAAAATTTGCTACTGCAGTTTTACGTTGAATTTCTGGAATAATTTCTGGATTTTTAATTAAAATGTTCCATATTTTTTTTTTTTTTTTTTTGCTTTGTTAGGTATTGATTGGTTTTGTTTGTTTTTATATTTGCTTTTGATTAATCTTTTTATGGATGTAAAGGGTAAGTTTCTACTTTTGTTCTGAATTAAATTTGCACCTTTTTTGGCAAGAAAATCAGCTGATTCATTTCCAGCAATTCCACAATGTGCAATAATCTGCTGTAATATAATTCTTTTTTGTAGTTTTTGAGGTTGTTGGATCATTTTGTGACATTCTTTAATTTGGATTGACCTCATTTTATATGAACTTATTGCACATAATGCTGCTTTAGAATCAGAAAGTATGACAGCATTTTTGAATTTATCTATTCTGTATAGGAGGTGTTGGAGTGAAATATGAATAGCCGTTACTTCTACATCAAAATTTGTTGTGTGGTATCCTGCTGGTTGATAGAATGAGAACTGTGCACACTTAATTCCTGCTCCTGAGTTGTTGTCCAAGTTAGATCCATGTGTGTAGATATGTAACCATTCTTCAGGTGGGTATCTATTGTTCACAGTTGTAGATTTCAGCAAGGCTAAATTGGTTCTTAGAAAGTAATAACATATTAACAACTGCTCAAACAGGATTCAGACAACACTTATCTACTAAAGAAAATACAATTCAACTATCCCAAGATGTCAAAGAATCTTTCAACAAAAATCAAGATACGCTATCAGTTTTCATTGATTTTGAAGAAGCATACGATTCAGTATGGAGGCATAACCTTCTTGAGAAAGTTTCAAAACTAGGCATTCAAGATAACATGTTAAATGGGATCACTCAGTTTCTCTCTCAACGTTTCTGTGCTACAAAATACAATGACAGTACATCCAAATTCCGACAAATAAAAATGGGCCTACCACAAGGTGCAGTATTGAGTACATCCTTGTTCAACATCTACATCAATCTATCGAGATTTAACTGTGAAAAAATTTACATAGGGAGGACAAAAAGAAACATAGGCACTAGAAAGAAAGAACACTTCAGGCACTTAAGATACAAAAATATTGATAAGTCCGCAATAGCAGCTCATTTCTGGTCTGAAAATCATGAAATTGAAGATAGCACAGAATTACTAAAATACGTACAAAAACATAGTGAACTCGTCATATGGGAGAGAATATACATAGAAAAACATAAAAACCAACTAATGAACTTTGAAATCCTGCCAGAAGAGAATCCCACATTTAAGTTCATCACTAAACAACAGATGGCAGCAGCAACTCCAGAATTACCCACACCACTGGATCAAGCTTTAGTCGCATAGGAGCAGAAGATGCAAACGATGATTTGCAAAACATGTCCTCAAAATAGGTACGAAAGTTTAGCAGATGTGTAATAAATACAACTCATCTAAAAATTAATAATCTACATCAATGATCTTCCCGCGGCTGTATCAAACACAGAAATAAAGACAGCACTTTTTGCAGATGACATGATCATGTGGACATCTTCCCCACAAATAGAGAAATCCAAAACTTCAATGGAAAAGGCTCTGATATTATTGGAAAAGTGGACTGACAACAATTTGAAGAAAATAAATACTGATAAATCAACATTCCAAATATTTAGATTAAAAAAGAAAATCCCTAAACTAAATCTGCAGTTCAAGAAAATAAACCTGAAACAAACATATGAAACAAAATATTTAGGAACAAATTTTGATTCAAAATTATCTTGGAGACATCATATTGAAGCAGTAGTAAACAAATCAACAAAAATTTTCAATTTTGAAAAGATTAGCTGGAGTCAAGTGGGGCAGTAATCAGGAGATACTGAACACCACATACAAAACATTCGTCAAGCCAATACTTCATTTTAATGCAGAGATAAAAATTACAGCAAACAGTTCTAACATAAATCACCTAGAAGTATGCCAAAATCAGGCCCTGCGACTAATAACTGGTGCAGCAAAATCAACTCCAATCACGGCAATGCAAGCCTTAACTCGGAACTATCCAATACTTTAGAGGAGAAGGCACTAATACAACATGAAAAATGTTGCGGTTAAAAACAACAAAATGGGAGAAAAGATTACAACCAATCAAGATGAAAACATAAACAAGTTTCCTACACAAAGTTATGTAATTAAAAACAGATCTGAATCTTTCTAATTCTAAAGAAAACATTTTATTCAAAGAAAACCCACTGACTTCTGAACCAATTAATATTCAATTAGATTTAGAACAAATAGTTACAAAATCTGAAACTTCCAAACCAGTACTAAAAGCACTAGCATTAGAAACTGTGAACAATAGATACCCACCTGAAGAATGGTTACATATCTAAACACATGGATCTAACTTGGACAACAACTCAGGAGCAGGAATTAAGTGTGCACCGTTCTCATTCTATCGACCAGCAGGATACCACACAACAAATTTTGATGCAGAAGTAACGGCTATTCATATTTCACTCCAGCACCTTCTACACAGAATAGATGAATTCAAAAATGCTGTCATACTTTCTGATTCTAAAGCAGCATTATGTGCAATAAGTTCATATAAAATGAGGTCAATCCAAATTAAAGAATGTCACAAAATGATCCAACAACTTCAAAAACTACAAAAAAGAATTATATTACAGTGGATATCTGCAAATTGTGGAATTGCTGGAAATGAATCAGTTGATTTTCTTGCCAAAAAAGGTGCAAATGTAATTCAGAACAAAAGTAAAAACTTACCCTTTACATCCATAAAAAGATTAATCAAAAGCGAATATAAAAACAAACAAGACCAATCAATATCTAACAAAGCCAAAGAAAAAAAGTGGAACATTTTTATTAAAAATCCAGAAATTATTCCAGAAATTCAACGTAGCAAATTTTAGATTACTTACGGAACATGATTATTTGGCCAAACACACAGAATAGGAATTTTATACAAGTCCAAATTGTCCTCTGTGCAACAAAGAAGAGGAAATGACTGAAAAACATCTTTTAACCTGTGAAGCCCTACCTGCTGGACCCACTACACAGAAATATTGCCTAGCATTTGAAAACAACAACAACATATTTATTTATTTATTTATTTATTTATTTATTTTCAGTTCAGTATAATGTTAAATACACAAAAGAACCACATCATATGAATTTATACAGTTTAAGAACACAGCTATACAGATTGTGTGATATAAATAGAATACTAACTTGCTTTAATAAATCCATACACACTAATAATAATAATAATAATAATAATAATAATAATAATAATAATAATAATAATAATAATAATAATAATAATAATAATAATAATAATAATAATAATCTTTATAAAAATAAAGTTCTAACTAGTATTAATAAACTCATCCACACTATAATAGGCTTTGTGAATTAGGAAACATTTCGACATTAATTTAAAATTATTATCTTTACAATTCTTGATAGTGACTGGTAGTATGTTATAAAATTTTATGCCCATAAAACTAGGTGTCTTCTCATAAAATGCAGTCTATGGGTAGGAATCGCTAAGTCGTCTTTATGTCTAGTGTTGTGATTGTGTCTGTCAGAGTTGGTTTCAAGGTGTAGGTTAAATTTCTGAAGGTGCATTATTGTGTGGTATATGTATAAGCTAGAAAGGGTTAGAAGTTTCAATTTTATAAATACTGGACGACAAGATTCGTTATGTTTTAGATTCCCAAGGTGTCTGACGGCTTTTTTCTGCAATACAAAGATTTTGTTAAAATTTACCTTAGTTGTGTTACCCCATACTTCGATCCCATATGAGAGGTACGAGTAGATTAAAGAGTAATAGATAATTTTAGCTGTGGGCGTAGGTATATATTTTGTTAGATATTTCAGAATGAATAAATTTTTACTGATTGCCAAGTTTATCAATATGTTCAGAGAAGTTTAAAGTACTGTCTAGTGTAACACCTAATAACTTAGTATTCTTGACCATTTTTACTAGTTCATTGTCAATGTTTAAATGGATTAGAAGATCTGTTCTTTTAGCTCCAAATGTAATTAATTCACTTTTATTGGGATTCATAAAACATGTTCAGATTATAAAAATAATGCAACAGTTTATCAGTGGTTTCATTTAAGGTATTCTGTAGAGTAGTAATATTTCTGTGACAAACTGTTACTGTGGAATCATCTGCATACTGGAATAATTTTGCATTATTGGGTATAAGCTGGTCAATATCGTGCATGTATAGAATAAACAGAAGAGGTCCTAAAATGGAACCTTGCAGAACTCCATGGCTTAAAGTTTGTGTTTTTGACCTAAATTCACCATTTTCTGTTTTCAGGATTATAAATTGTTTTCGATTTGTCATATATGATTTCATCATTTTAAGCGCAAGGCCCGGGATGCCCCTCCCAAACCATAAATCTATCTGTCCATAATTGATTTAATAATTTAAGTTCTGGATTTATTTCATGGTTATATAACCAAGAATGATCTGCCACAGCTGATTCATCAATCTGTTTATACTTAATATTTCTAAAATGTTCCTTCATTCTGGTTTCCAAATTATGTTTGGTCCTTCTAATGTAAACCCATTGTAATGTAAACAGTTAAAATGTATCCATCAGCTTTATGTTGCACTATAAATAACAAGGCTGTTACCTGATCTTACAAATTGATACCTCCCATTTATTCTGTTACTTAAGGACACACTTTACTTTACTTCTATCCTCTCTAGTTGTCGATTTTTCCTTCTCATAAGATATTTCTCCTTCTAATAAGATAAGTGAAATTTTAAGTTACAAATTATTATATTTGTATATATTTGTTTGCTTCACTGTTAATAGCTTCATATTTTACATATTTTCGTTCTCAGCTTGCATATTGCTGTAATGTTAGCAGCTTTGTGTTTTGTTGAAAGAAAAGAAAATACCTTTTTTGCCCGCCTTGGTAGCATAGATGGTAGCATATCTGCCTCACGTTCAAGATGTTCTAAGTTCGAATCTCGGTCAGGGTGAGTTACATGGATAAGGTTTTCTTATCATAAAAAAAGATGAATGTCGGGTAACTCTAAGCTCCATGGACCCTGGGCCCTTTTGAGCATCATTTCACCCATTCCATTCATTGTCCCATATGACTTAAAAAGTTAAAGGACTTAAATTTAAAAAATAAAAATCTTTGTTACTCTTTCACTTCACACGAGCATATTTAATGTAGATTGTGTTTCGTATTTGCCATGTTTCACTTTCTTATGAGATATATCAGCATATCCTTATTTGCTCTCATGGTACCAACAGCATTAGTTTTTCTGTTTATTATCTTCTGAAGATTGAATTATATCCGTTAAAAATGCAAATATTTGTAGTTTAGTCAACATGCACTTGCAAGCTGTGCAGGTCATATGGTTTAAATGTCATTACTAGTTTACATGAGTACAGCTTGTCATGTGACACAAATGGATTGAGTTATGAGCTCAATTTAATCATTAATGTCTTTATTATTATGTCTTTATTAAAGTATACATCATTTCATTTTGAACGTTAAGAAACTAATATTTTTGGAATAGCTACCTTTGGTTTTCACTCATTCTTAAGACTTCTTAGGCAATTATCAATTGCATTGGATATATCTGTAGAGGAGAGTGTTGCAGGCTCTCAATTTTGATTGTATCTGCTCTCAGTCTTCTCAGGTATTGTCCAATTAAATATGGTGAACTTAGTGAGAGTGATGTTAACTAATCATATAAATTAATTGCTGATCAATGTTGTAACACCCACATCATTTACTATTTAAAAACGTAAAACATGTTTCTGGAAGTTCTTGCTCCTATCATCATTTTCTGATCAAATGCTGGCATCATTCTTCATGATGGTTGACTTCGTCATTGGTAAGGATGTCTACATTAGAATAGCATCTACTGGGTTTTCAAAATTGGAAACGAAGTACTCAACAGTCTTACATACAGATTGCTGAGTGTCTCCATGAGCAAAGAAGAATGTTATATGAACTAAGCAACATAAATATAGCTACAGGAAATGGTTCTGTACAGAAATAGTGCATAGCAAAATAAACAGCACCATGAATTGAAAGAGAATAAAAGAGATCGCCACACTCATTCTAAATTAAAAGGAATATAAGACTTTCAGAAAATTTGTATACCACCCAACAGCTATCTACAAATTCTGGAAGATCTTTAAACAGCAAGATGTCCCCCCCCCCCCCCCTTTGTTTTTGGTATGTAGAGTCAGACTGAAAAATTCAATGCCATAGCTACGATTTGAACCATAGATCTCTCTGTTTCTGTTCATTTGCTCTTAACCATTGAGCTACCATGGCTACCCTACACACGGGTTGAGTGGAAGAACAGTTAGTTTCCATCAGTTGGGTACAATATCATTTTGGTCCCAAAAGAACAGTAACTTTGTCAAGAACATATTAAATTGTAAGTTAAAACTTCACATTCCACCAGAGAACAAACCAGAATATATTTACTATATATGTATTATTAAGTTAATTGATGGAAATTAATCATTCCTCCATACTAGCCATGTATAGGCCAAGGATTTGAATAGAGTCAACCTGAAAAACTCAATGCCATGGCTGAGATTTAAACCACAGATCTCCCACTTTCTGTCCAGTCGCTCTTAACCATTGAGCTACCATGGCCAATGTGCTGTCATGACATTAAATTCTCCAATTGACTCGTATGTTTTCCCAGTAAACTGTTAGGGGTCCTTGTATTCGAGATACACACTGTTTGCGGCGACTTACTATTGTAAGTACTTGATTCCCATGCTTCATTGTTTAACCATTATTATTAAGTTAATTGATAGAAATTAATCATTCTTCTATACTAACCATGAATCAAGTACTTATAATAGTAAGTCACCGCAAACAGTGTGTATCTTGAATGCGAGGAACCCTAGCGGTTTACCGGGAAAACATAAGAGCCAATTGGAGAATTTAATTATGACGGCATGTTGGCCATGGTAACTCAAAGGTTAAAGAGCGACTGGATGGAAACTGGGAGATCCATGACTGAAATCAATGGCATTGAATTTTTCAGATTGACTCTATTCAGAATATAATAGTTCAACTACAACAAAAGCATTAAGTGCAAAAATTAAAAGAGATAATAGCAACAACAAGAGCAATAGAATACATTAGGAACACAAAGCAAAATCAGGAACAAAACTTGGTAGTAACTTAAAATGTTTAAAGGGAACAACATAGCATAAACAGAACTCAAAACTACAAAAAAGCATTACAGGAAAAACAGAACTTGCAATTTTGAAAAATATTTAGGTTTGAAAAAAACAAGAAATGCATTTTCAATTTTTAAGTCCCACCAGGTGATATTCTAATGCAGATTTTGTTCAGCCCCACCAGGACAAAGTAAACCACCATGAGAATTGTAGCTGACGGCCAACAAGTACTTATGATGGGAGCAAATAGTTGCAGAAATATATTTTTCATTTTTAAATAGTAAGTGATGTGTTACAAAATTGATTCGGTAATTAATCTAAATGATCACCCAATGGATTATCTTCAAGGTCACTGGTGTGCTCATCAACTAAAGTAATGTATGTTTGTAAGCTTATTTTAAGTCACTGTTGTACTGACTTCCAGTGGTATCCTGATAGACTTGGGTTTTCACCCCTCCCCCATTTACACAACATTGGAATGATACCATCATATGTATCTCTTTGTACTATGACTTGAGAGGGGATTAAAATCCCAAAGGATATGAGACTTTCTCACAAGCTTCTTCAGAGTCAGAGCTATAAACAGTATATCTATCTATTTGAAAGGCTTCTCAATATTGAAGACTTTCTGTTAAGTAAAAGGACTTATCCTTTGTTTATTTAGAGGGCCTTTTATGACTTAGATGAATATCTACAATTGTGATTTGAAAACTTTTTTTTTTCCCTGACACATGTAATTTGTAAATATTTCAATGAGGGTATAAATGAGAGATCAAACTGTAAATGCTGTGTAATACATTTATCTCAATCTGTCTAGTAATTTCAACAAGTGAGTATAATCTTTAAAATATATTTCTGAAATCAGTAAATAAGTACATATTTATGAATTATTATTCTTATTATTACTATTATTATTATTTATGTTCATTCATTATATAACATATTTATTAATCTCTGTATATGCTCTGTAAAATTTGTAAGTCTTGATGTATGTAACTAACTAATCATTTACAATATTGTAATATGTAAACTTTTTGAACGAAACTTGAAACATGTATTTCATGTCTATAAGTGAATAAACCATCTATCTATTTGCATTTAATTCTGCAAAGACCATCTTGATTGAAATTCACTCACCTTAATCAGCAGCAACCAGTATTCATTGGCAGGATTTCATCCTTGGACGTCTTGAAAGTTGCTGTTCAGAAGCCAACTGCTTGAAAGAGCATCTACACTCCCTATATCATTGTATTGATTGATGGTCTGATACACAAACATCCTGCAGATATAAAGTCTGTTTTGTGGGTTCTGTAAAAGCTCAGAAGGAGATTTTCCATGCCTATTGCTGCAGTGACTGCTGGGTTATATATAATCACCATAATCAATTTTGAAAGTTGGCAAAATATAAGATCATTCTTATCCAAACTCACAATTATACTATAAAAAGTGTATCAATCCGCTGTCTTTGGCCAGTCTGCAAAACTCTTCCATTACTGCTAACATTTGCTTGTATAATAAGCATGAGTTGAATTGGGTACACAAACAGGGGAGCAGTTGTGTAAGTTATTTACCCTAAATGTAGAATTTACTCTAATTAGTCTATATTCTTACATTCTAAGGGTATTTGAGTACATGGAACTTAAGTTGCTATCGGAGAATGGAATGATGCCCTTCGCATTGCTATCTGTATCAACCTTACTTATGTCACTGTCACTTGATGTTTTACCCATATTGAACATTAAACGGTTCACCTCACGAATACCATCTAAATCCCATATTTTTTTCTCTTCAGAGATTGTTTGATGTATGGCACCCTGCCATCACTCAACAGTCATAGTGTTTCTCCTGACATATCTCAGCAGCTTTAAATGTCTTGTTGCTCTTTGCAACATAACTCTTTATTTGAGCCTGCATCAGTTCATTTGCATTGAAGTTGCAGTGATGAGGTAAATGTAAGCAGTGTAGCAGAGGTTATCTATAAACATCACTGTTAGCATCACACACATTTACCACTGCCTATAGTTCAGTTTTGGTTATCTCTTGCTCATGCACATAAATTCATGCTGACTCATACGTAGCCACTGATACCAACATGAAATATTATCAAAGCCTTTTAGATATTCTTAATGAGTTAAGGACTATGACACAATGAAGCACAAAATCATCTTTTAGATAGTTCAGCAAATGTTATCAATTATAATAGCTTGGCAATAGAATGGTTGCATTTCTGTATTTGTTTATAAATGACAGTATTTAAATAAAATATTAGGCAGCTGGACTGCATGTTTTGGATGCAAACATACTGCAAATGCATATTTAAACTAATGAGCAACCACACAGACTTACAACATCTGCTTTTATTGATCTCATGATTAAAGAAAGAAGAATAAAGTGTAGTACCAAGAAATGAAAATAGCTGTGACAAAGCTGGTGACATGTTTTAAGTTTTGGAAATGTTCATGACTAATGACTAGTATGCTTTTCTTGAAGGAGATCTGGTTCAATGTGTGAGGAAGGTAAATATTTTGGGTTTAGTCTTTGATGACAAGTTAACTTGGAAATACCACATCGAGAAATTAGAAAGTAAATTAAGTTCTGGACTTTTTGTTTTGCTTTATATTACCAATTTTCTCTCAGTTGATACTAGCAAGTTGGTGTATTTTGCATTAATATATTCACACATTGCCTATGGTATTGAGCTATGGGAACACACCTCTAAATTAAACTTTAATAAAAATTTTCTTCTACAGAAAAGAGCTATAAGATACCTGGCAAAAATAACATGGACTACTACATGTAGACCCCATTTTAAAAAATTAAATATACTTACTCTCCCCTGCATATTTATTTTGCAAACAATACTTTTTGTATATAATATGAATACAATATCTACTAATGCAGATATCCATAATTACGAAGCAAGGGGTAAGAACAATTATATAGTTAAAGGTCACAGATTAAAACTTTTTGAACACAAGCCCTAGTACTTATGTTCTAAACTATTTAACAAGCTTCCAGACAGCCTAAAAAATACTGTGTCAGCTGTTAAGTTTAAATCGTAACTGAATAAGATGCTGTTAAGTAGAGCATATTATAGTACAGAAGAATATTTTGAAGATAACTTTAACGATCTAGAATAGATTATGTGTGTATGTGTGAGAAAGAGAGAGAGAGAGAGTGGATGAATTTTTAATCCTTGACTATGTTCTGTTAAACATAATATATACTGTCTGTATTATGTTATAATGAACAATAAATTGATTGATGTTACTAATGTATGTATTTATCATGCAGGTTCGGGTGAATGGTGTGGAATATAAGCCCAGTGTTGCAAGCCCAAATAAGAAACAGGCTAAAGCAGAAGCTGCTACGGTTTGTCTGCAGAACCTTGGTGTACTGCCACCATGAATCTCTGATTATAAAATAAATCCTCGTACACTGAATTAGGATATGAATTGCTGTATGTGTGCGTTATGAAATTGAGATGCTGCACATAATTTGAGAGACTTCAGGAGCTTATTTATACCTTCAGGCCTTTTTTTTCACATAAGAGAATAAGAAGAAAGAACAGTGCAATCACATCTGCATTTTTTTATATATATATACAAATAAAATTGATCAAAACAATGTATTTCTTTTCTCTTAGTTACCATTAGTAAATCCTTAATATTTCACCTTTATTATCTAAGCAAAGCCAATCAGAACTAATTGTTTTAGACTTTGGCTTGTGCATTTCTGTTGTTTCACTTGTTTTAAATAGACAGACATTTGAATGTGTGCCATCATTTTCCAAGGAGGGTATTTAAAGAAAGTTAAATGATATTTTTAGAAAGTATAATGAAAGAACTTTGACTTATTTTTAATTCATAAATTGTTGTAAATATTTTTCCTTTTGTATTGTAGAATTCTATCGTGATCCATTCTTTTAGTAGTGGATTAGAAATAGTATGTATAAGTCAGCCAAATGCCTAGAGCTTCTAAATAGCAAGAATGCAATAAAAAATGTCATTTCATTATCATTTACTTTACTTGATAACAGTTTGCATCTGAGACTTATAAACTCATTAGTATAACTGGAAGCTAGAGACTTACAATGTGGAAGTATTTCTTGCAGCATTAGCAGTAAATGGCCATTCTTCATTAACTTCTTCCACTAGCCACTGATTAAATTCATCTGAAAGAAAAACAATTAAATTCTAAATGCAACAGTTATAAGAAAATTATGAAAAAATACATAAGTACATCAAATAGCATGCTAGGAAATAAAATAATTTTAATTTACTGATGAAAAGAGGGAGAGAGAGGGGGGAGGGAGAGAGAGAGAGAGGAGGGAGTGAAGCAGGAGTTACTTTTGTAAACATTTTCTTGGAATTTATTTGAATAACATTGTTGATGCTTATTGAATTACTTTTAACAGCTGTTTTTTGAAGGAAGGTAATTTTTGAGTTTGCAGGTTTCTATTGATTGAATTACCATTAATTAATGTCAAGTGTTAATCAAATTCAGTTTCGTCCAGGATATTTTTAAAATTCATATCTGTGCCATGTTTTAAATACACTGCAGATGTTGTCTAGAATGAAGAGGACTTCTGAGGACATTCCCAGAAAATTCAATATATACATTTTATTTCTCATGAAAATATCATAAACACGTGATATCTTGATAGATAGAGTCAACATGAGAAATTCAATGCCACGGCCGGGATTTGAACCACGGATCTCCTGGTTTCTGCCCAGTCGCTCTTACCTATTGAGTTACCATGGCCAACTTGCCGTATGACATTAAATTCGTCATTTGATTTGTGTATTTCCCCCAGTAAATCACTAGGGGCATTCAAGATACACCATTTGTGTCGACTTACTATCTAAATTAACTTAATGTCAATAAAATTACGTACTGCTTATATAAACTCAAATTTCTTTAAGAAATCTAAATTCACAGATATTTAGTTCCATTAAGTAACTTTAAAGAGAGTCGATTAATGACACTAAACAACACTTTTAAATTTTTCCGGAACATGTTTCAGAGGCTTTGAAAGGCAAGAATGGCTCATTTTCCTTAGATATTGGGGTACACTTGTGAAAACATGTGCGAATATTGTAATTTCTATAGATTTTTTTTTTTTTTTTTCCTTTTCAGTTTCAGAAACCTTCAGAGAATGTTTATTTATTCATTTTCCCTTTCATTCAAAATGGATTGATACGTTAAGAGAGACTTACTCCTACTGTGATTACTAATTTTATCATTTAACATTTTACTGGTGTTTTCATTAAATCCGTTTATAAAAGCTATATGCACTTTATTGTCACTATTGTAATTTTTAATTTCTGAACAGCAAAAAGCTAATAATTCCTCCAGAACTGTTAGCTGAAAACTAAGGTTGATTTTTTTTTCTTCTTTTTATTCCTCCAATCTCATATCGTCTACACATCCTTCAATTAGACTGTCATACTTTATATCACAATTATCACTGCAGGTGTAACATTTGACTGACTTTACACTACTTTATCAAAAATATATCCATGTTATTAACCAATTTTAAAAACATCTACCCTACCATTCTACCCTTTATATCATATGATATAAGTGAATTTCTAGATACACTGTAGCTGGCCATATAATTGTATATATTTGTGATACATTTTAAATGCTGTGTAGTTGTAGAGCCATGCAACTTATTTTTATACTTATATTATTTGTATTGTTCTAAATATTTGTATCGACGTATCCAATGTCATTGTATTGACTTAACGGATGAATAAAACTGCTGCTCTCATTGTTATAGCCAACATTCTGTAACTATATTATTGCCCGAAACAAGCAATCAACGCATAATAGTACACCTTATGTTCGTGATCATATTTTGTTACACAATTACCTCATACGCTTGTTAGATAATTTTTGTTGCTCTGCATAGTGCTGGTGATAGCATTACATCTAACAAAGCATTATAAAGGAAAATAACACAGTGGAACTTTAAATTGAAAGTTTACGAAATGTAGAAAAGTATTTCCCTGGCATGAAAGCAATTTTGATTTCACAAGAGGGGAAGTCTTTAACATTGTTTATTTGAACCTTTCCAGTATTAGAATTCTTTATTAGGATTAATAAAGTACTGAATACTTTTTGATATATACAGTATTTTTACAACTGTAATCATGTGCATTATAAAATTTACAATACCATACATGATAAATGAAATGTTCAATAAAACACACAAATATTAATTTTATTCTGTAGTGTTCTACATGAAGCATTTGTATAATTATGAGAGACAAAAATGGGAAATGAAGGTAAAGCAAGTTAGCAAAATATAATTAATCTTTTAAGGGTTCATATTGTAAGTGTCTAGCTTCAAAAGTTAGTATGTGTAGGTATTGCATGAAAAAGATGAAGTTATGGTGTAAGTATAGAGAATGAGTTTAACAGAAAAAAGGAAAAGTTTAAAAACCGAGTGAGGCAACATTTTATAATTTCTCAGATTCTGTAAAGTGCTTCACAGACAGATTTTGTACAGTATTTTTGCCAAGTCTATGTATTTAGAAATTATAGAATGTTTAAATATTAAAAGTAACCTGGCTAATGGGAAGACCTGAGTGACAAGTCAAGATTGCTGGCATAAACTAATACAGTAAATTGATTCTATTAAGTGAGTTGTACAGTTTACAGTTTACTGAGCAATTTTACTTATAATCCATTTTAAATGGTAAATGAGATTATGCAATTATTGTGAAGTTGGCAGTCCAATTTGTGTTCATTGTGCCGATGCTCTTAGGGGCTGAGAAAATGCAGAATTGTTTAACAGTTTTTCCTTCTTTATGTATCAGTTCAAGATCATTAAATTAATTTGGCATTAACTGTCTGAAATGGCTTGATGAAGCAGGTGTTATACTTAAGATATTTATATAAATATATTAGTCTCTTAACAGTTAACAGTAAAGATTTCTTCCTGAAATTCAAACTTTTCTGCAGATATTTTTCAACTTAGGCTGTACATATCTTTTGATAAAAAGAGACTGACTGTATGTGTCTCTTCAAGTTAGGTCACCTCATGCAATCTGATAATAAGTATTAAAGTTATGTGAAGCTTTCTAGAATTGAAGTACTGACTTCAGGTAGATTTCACAATGTTTAGAATTTCATATCAAGCAATTTCTTAGAACATAGAAATGTATAATGAAAGTTTAATTCTAGTTGTTTATTACTGTGGTATGCAGCCAAGTCTGGGCAGGAGTAATCAGATGTCATATATTTCTGATATATCTTACATTTTAATCCTCTATCTAGGAAAAATTCCAAAATGTCTTATATGGAAAGATAGGTTTAAGAATATAAAATTTTCTTTCCATATTATTTGCATCAATAAGATCCTGTGCTGCTTATATCACAAAATATGGCTTTACAGAACACAAAATTTGGAGTAAATTGAAGCTACAATGTAATGACCTACTGAAAGTAAAAAGCTGCAATAGGCTTAACAGTGTGGACAGCAACAGAAAATGCAGGATTTATTTCTCTGCTGATTACTTCACAAGCAAGGATTGAAAGTACTACAAATATTGTTTATTGTCTTTATTGTTATCAAGCACAAGGAATGAACCTTGAATATCTGAGTAAATTAAGTAACAGTTTGAAGACATAAATGGTATTCATAATTGAATACAACCGATGGAATATCATGGGCAAATTTAAACACTGCAGGATAGGGTTACTGCAGAGAGAAAGAAAAAGAGATTTAACCTATAATTCTATTTTGCATTTTCATATGTTATTTATCAAATGTTATGCTCACATATTAAACAGTAACGTTTTTTTATTAAATCCTAATATTTGTAATGCAAAATTTCTCTTTAATGTTCTGCAAAAATGTTTTTCAACACGTATTTTACATTTAAAAATTAACTCAAGCCAGACTTCACGTTGCTTAGTTGTAGCAGTTTATTACATGGCTGTTTTTGATTTTGTCATTACATTCATAAAAACATCATCACATGAAATTCACTGCACACAGTTTATGATGATTGTATGATATAAATTCTGCCATGCTTCAAAGCATCAAGCTGGTAACTTAGAGTTTATGTATCAGAAGTCTAATATCAGTGTTTAGTTATTCTATATAATGCTCCCCTTTGCTTTCTTTCTTACTCTTGTATGACTTGAATCCTCAGGAATATGAAATGAATAGTAAGAGCATTTGCAAACATGAATACTATGATTCAGCACCCTTAGTGGCATAGGGAACATGTGGCAATAAATATGCTATCAATTTAGATATATCCAAAGAATTTAAACCTAGGATCTTCTGATTACCAACCTTATATGTTATTTATTATTAATTATTGATGAAAATACATCAAAATAATTTTGACAGCAATTAGTCAGGTCTGTGTAGATCTGGAATGCATTTTTATTTCCAAAACATACTAAAGAATAGAATGTTTTTTACAGACTTGCAGGCCGTGGCCCACTTTATGAATATCATCTGATGTTTTGCCCATAACTATGTTCAGTATCTTAAGAGAAGGTGACTCCTAGCTGGTTTACAACTAGAGTAATGCTGATGGGGCATTTAACCTAAATATAGGTGGAAGGAAGTGCCCCCTGTCACCTATTGGCCAGTCATACCAAGAGCGGAGTGACAGTTAAAGTCCTACATCATAATTTGAGATTCTGAAATATCTTTGGAAATTCAATGTGTTTATTAAGGGGCAACTGAGTGAGGTATTCAGTTGGCCAGTTACCTAAGTTATGCCTAGTTGACAAAATAGCAGCAGCTATGCTATGCTATGAAGTGTGAGCCATTTATTATCAGAAGTGAGGAATCAGGCACAATTTAAGCCCCTTATATCTAGAGAGCTAAAATAACACATTGCAGCTGAGATGAAGACATTCTGTATCTTCAGCTTGTAATAATAGTTACAGTATCAATTGAGAGAAATCATTAATCAAGGATAAAAATAAAATTAGTTAAATTGCTGGGTTTAAACCTACAACCTTGGAAACTTATAGTTTAACATGTTACCAATAGAACACAGAGGATAATGGAAATACTGTGTGTAGAGTGAAAACATGAAAATTGTTGTACTCGTTATTGCTTGAAAAAATGTATTACATTTTGATACAAAGTTCTACATTTTAGGAGCCATTGTCATTGATGCAGCTCTAACTGGTACTCTTTTTTTCCGTAAAAGTAAATCAAAAATAAAAATGTCTTGATTTTCTGCCCCTAAGGATCAAGTGTGAAAAGAAAAAATTATTTACAAATTAAATTATTGACCTTGCACATATCACTGTTTAAAAATATTGAACAGGATTTTTTTTTTTTTTTGGCAAATTATTGGCAAAAAAGTTAAATGTAATTGCAGCCAATTTTCTCCTGACTACATGCAATCTTGTGGCCGTGCCATGGCTGAGTGGTTAGACCCCTGGCTCTCACCAAGGTGGCCCGGGTTCGATCCCAGGTGACTGCAAAGTGAGATTTGTGGTGGACAACATGGCACTGGAGAGGGTTTTCTCCGGGTCCTCTGGTTTCCCCAGCCAGCATTCCACTGATCGCTCCATCATCACCTTTCCTATCACCTCATCTCTGTCGTACTTTTACTTCCAGTGTTGGGCTGACCCCTCATCCCGGAATCTCTCTGATCAGGAAATCTCTGATTCTCAACCCATTACCTACAGGCCTCGAGGTTACACAGTTCAGAAGGCCCTATGTTCCATTTAAGGAAATACAGGAATTCATTCATTCACATGCAATCTTGATTGTAATTTTTAGTCTGGTCTTGCTCACAGATACCTAGACTCAGTGCAGGGTAACGATTATACCATTCCCGTTCTTGATCAATGAATGGAAGATAAGCCAAAATTAGCTGTTAGAACTTTAAACTTTTATCATTTTCCCTGACAGATAGGAACCCTATGGGAGAGAAAACAAAAACATATTTTTGTTTTCATTTTTTCCCCCATTTAAAAGAACTGCAACTCAGTTGCCAACATTGATGTGGCAGTGATCTCTTTCTAGAATCTTAAGTCCTTTTTTTTGACCAATATTGTTTAGTCACTCTACTCTGGACACATATTTTGATATAAACTTACAAATATGTTCTTAATGTAGTGCTTCACTTAACAGTTTAGTCAATCATATTTATCTTGTTTTTCATGTGATCATCCTGCCAACAGATTTTTGGTGATAAAAGAATGAACTTCCTTCTCATGCTTAAGGCCCAAGTTTGAAATCAAGTAGATCAACTTGCCATGCAGAAGGCAAGATATGGAAAACCACTAGACAAAGTTCTTTAAAAGAACTTGTCACATATGCCAAATTAAATCTGGATTTACTGTATTGAGACTTAACGCATTCTGCAACATAACTGTTAACAGTGTATTATGCAGTTAAATATATTTTTTAATTCCTTTTATTTTATTTATTCCTTTTATATGAATATCCTTAAATGTCTAAGTACATTAGTATTGTTAGATATTTAAGAAATACCTGTACTGCACAGTTTACAAATTTGTAATTTTATCCTCTTCTAAATGAGGCACAGTACCTTAAGTGTTTGTGCACAATGAAATGTAATCAAACAAATTCTGGCAAAGCATATCAGCCACACTGAAGGTCTATCAAAGAGCTGTTGATCCAGAATTCAGATTTGATGGAGAGAGGGTGCATCACTTCCTTCAAAGCCAGTGTGTATTCAAACATTTAAGGATAGTAGTTTACAATAATAGCGCTCTTTGCTTCATTCTATTGTGCTCATTTTGATTCAATATCTGTCATCCTTAACAAAAGAGAAGTAAAGCAAATAGATGTGTAGCTCCATTCAGTATTGTTTCAAAATACTTGAAATGATGCACCTTGTTTTCAAAGAATGAACAAAATGTTGTGTAATTTTGAGTTTTAAAAAATGTACTTGTAAAATATGTTTTTGAGCAGCTTCAAGGATCGACATATTTCTTGAAAGTACCAGATTTCCTGGATAGATGATTATATTAAGGGTTGTTTTGAAATCTGAAGTAATATAGGTGAAAAATTGCTTTTGTATGAGGGCTATTTCTGTATATCTGTGCTATGCATGGATAGTACAAGTACCTTAAATGTTTATTGTTATATATACATATACATAAATGAAGAAACACCTATAATGACTTAGAAATAACCATTTACTACAGTAAGGATTATATCCAAAGGTTTGTTCCTATAGACTTAAATTTATGGGGCCAGAGATCAAGAATTTGCAGTTTTAGCCAAAGCAACATTTATTTTATAACTGTAAGATTATGATTGCCAGGTTATCAAGCATATCACTCACAGTTGTAATTTAATCTCTTTCTTTGTGTTTACTAATATGCCCCAATGATAAAATAAAGGAATATGACAAAAGATTTAGGTATAAATATCAAAAAACTTAATACATATACATCTTAAAAGCACATGTTAACTGATCATTTTATTCACGTAGTATGCTATATTTTCTCATGTACAGCAAATTTCTCCCCAATATCATTTTAAAAGCATCTTAGGATCAACAGTTGCAAATATAGGTTAAATGTTATAAAAATGCCAATTTAAGGTTAATTTATAGTTTTATGATTTGAAATTCTGAGCCTGTAAAGGAAAACAAAAAGTCAGGGTAACCCACTGAAATATAACATTAAAGGGTTAAATACTTTTAAGGAACTTAAGAATGTATAACATACATTAATATACAGGTGAGAAGATTGAAAGGTCATATGGCCAACATTGTTGGAAATTGACTTCTAGTGTTTGCTCTTTGAGTATTAATGTTTCCTGTACAAATATCAAAAGAATAGGAGTCCATAGCCAATAACCTTTTGGCAGAAGACACAGACAGTGAAGGATACTAATTGTTGAAACATCATTAGATTGTCACACAAAAATTGTCTACTTTTTGAGTATTTACCTCAAACGTGTTCAAGAGTAAAGTGTTGCCACCATCATCACCTAAGAGACATTGATCAGAAAGTAGTGAAGTGTACGAGGATTTGTTTTTCAAGGAATTATTATTTAATTGGATTATTACAATAACTTTATTTCCCATATTACATTCAGTAGTAATCATTTATTATATTATGCATGATGGAGGGATTTAGTAATGGGGAGGCCAAAATTAATTGAAAAAGCTATTTTTAGTCAGTTTTTAACACTTTAACACTTACATTTGTACTGGTTTTGGAAGCTGTTACATTTTCAACCTTAAAAGTCCAACTATTGTCTGTTGTCATCTGCTCTCTTCTCTCTGGTGGTGGAACTATGAATTTCTTTATCAAATTATCAACTAGTGGGATTTCAAAGTGCATTACTTGGTCCTTATTTTTCCATATTAATATGTTCTCCCATGTCACTTTGTTTTGGTTTATCACCACTTGTAAATTACAAAGTGACTACAAATAGTTTTTTCAATTTATTATATTTAAATTCAAGAGCACCCTCTTGTAGTGTAGGTGGTGGTGTGTCTGCTTCATGTTCAAGAGGTCTTGAGTTCAAATCTCAGACAGGGTGAGTTATATGGATAAGGTTTTTCTGCATGGTTTTCCCTTATACTGAAAAATGAATGTCAGGTATCTCTAAGGTCTATGGAACCTGGCCTCATTTGAGCTCATTTCACACATTCCATTCATCTACTGATATGACCTAACTTTGGTGAATGTAAATTAAGAAAAAATTCAAGAGCTATCCATTTAAATGTATCCCAGTATTTGTATTTATGTTTTTATATTTAAGAACTTGAATCCTAAACTAGAAATTACAGAAAACTAAAATTTCCTACCTGAAATAGTTTTATAGTTTGATTGGATTTATTCAGTGCTTTAGAATGGTTGCAATATGTGTATGAAGATAGACTTTTTCAAAAACTATTATAGTAGCTAGTTATCAGACTTTACTTATCTTTGATGTATGTTATAATGATGTCCTGCTATAATATACAATATCAAAGATAGGTAAACTAGCCACTAACTGTTATTATAGTTTATTGAATTATATTTGCCTTATTGTTAAGAGCTTCAATTTTTTAATTTTGCAGAAATTTTTATTTATAACTGGCTGGTCACATCATGATAACATTTCATTAGTATGAAACACACTATTTTCACTTTTTTCTTCTTGTGCTCTGCTCTAGTTTCTTAAGTAATAACTCGCCAAAAACTTGATAGAGTTTGATTAGTGCAGTTGCTCTTGTTGCTGCCTTTAGGCATTTTTAAATTATTTTTTCCACACCAATGGTGTGTAAGCTTGAAGCAGGCTTGAAAAATAAAATTCCTTAGGTAGAACTAAAAGCAACTTGCTTCATACCTTAGCCAGTGAAGAATAATAATATGAAAATATAATTTAATCCTAATAACAATAGGGGATCATTGGGAAAGTTAAGAACTTGATGTTGGAAATGCCCAATTTCTTTCCTTTTAGTGTAATAAGCATACTTTCCTAATTATTGCTACTAATTGACAACTTTTTTATTTACAAACAAGCTTTTACATTGGGCATTTTGCTGTTACTGGTAAAACAAGCTGCTCCAGCGATGCTTCAAATAGTATGTCACTGTTGTACTCTCAGTATTCTAAGTAATGTAAGTATTCTCAGTGTAAGATTATCAAATGAAGTACAAGCAAGTGCTGATAAGCGATTCTCTGCTATAGTATTCCTCAAATATGTATGTTTTTATGTGTTTAAGGCAGTGAAAACTCCTTTCAACTAAAGCTTTCATCACAGCAACGGTAGCAATTATGCATAATAATTTGAATTCTTCTGGAAGAATTTGGTCTTCATTCTCAATCATATTTTCAATTAGGTCTCCTAAATTAACAAATAAAAATGTTGCTGGGAAAAAAAAATATGGTCTCCAGTTCTACATGTGGTTGAAAAGTTAGATGCACTACATTTCTAATTATGAATCCCAACCATCAACAGTAAATACTGGGTGTATTTGGGAAATTGAATATAATCATCTAATATAAGAAAACACAAATTATCACAATGTGAATATCGTGTTTCCAACTTCTTATAATATTCAATATGTTGAAATACATTTGTTTCTATTTTGTTATCAATGGATTGTTAATGATCTATCAGCTTCAGGTTTGAATATTCAGGCTTTCCATGAACTTCAAAACTCATTAGCTTATCCTAATTTTGTATGCTTTCTTTTAAGTTTATGAAAATTATACTTTTTTTTCTTAAGTGCATTGAAATGCACTTCAGTCTTTACAAGTTTGTTATAAAAACGGAAGAAAAAGAAATAAATTCTAGGAGGCTATTTTTAAAACCACATTCTCTTTATTGTTTGGATAGTCAATTATTTCTTCCAGAACTTCAATTAAACCTGGATGGTTTTCATGAATGTCAGTAAACTACAATAGCATTTATAAGACCAGTGGAAGAAAGCAGAAATGCTCTTTCTTTACAATTTCATGTCCAGTGTCTCATCTTTTTGAAAATGAAACCTGCTGCAAGTATTATATCAGTACTTGTATCAAATCAGGCTTCATTCATATATATTGCACACGATGAAAACGAATAAGAAATAATATAAAAGCACACAGCAGTAACTGGCCTTTCAGATACAAACGATCAGATCTGTAAGGGCAAAATGGTCTATATTCCCTCTACTGCTTCTAGCAATGGCAACCAGATGCTAACAGATGACCCAACATGTATCTGGCCTCCATACCACATTCACTCATTGATTTCCCCTCTATTTCCTTGAGAATAATACTGTAGTTTTAGATGAAATAACTTAAGCTTAAATCCTTTTGTGCTGAATGAGAACTGCATACGTTTTACCTTTTTTTTTTCTCTCTTTCTAATTAACATTCTCCAACCTAAATCATATTGGATAATGAATAAAATGGTGAAATGCTCAAATGAGTCCAGGGTCCACAGAGCTTAGAGTTAGCCAATAATTATCTTTCAGGATAAAAGAAATTTTCGGAAAATTTCTTATCCAGATAACTCACCCTGACCAAGATTCGAACTTGGGACCTCTTGAGTATGATGTGGACATGCTACCACCATTAAAGGTTTACTGCAAAAGTAATGGCTACTACTGCTACTATAAAAAAATGAGGCCTCCTCCCATACCTCCTCTGACCAACTGCCAATGTCTAATAGAGATTAAGTTATAAAGCATGAAAATAAAGATAATATTGTAAGATGCCATAGAGCTGTGATATCTTGAGCATTCAAAATTATCTTGAAGATGTATTTGGATAGTTGAATCAAAGAGAAGGTTGAATACGTTATGGATATCCAATCACTGTAGCTCAGTTGTAAGAGCCATGACTTGGATAGTGCAATATGCATGGTTTGAATCCCGGCCATGGCATTTGATTATCATTTGCTTTAACTTTCTTTCCCATATGCAGCTTGGCCAGCCTCTCACTTTAATATTTTACTTTGAGAATTTCCTCAGAATGATTAAGAAATGTATGCTGAATCATTCAAAGTCAAAGACGTTGAGCACTTCTGATCCAGTTGTTTACAAACACAGCAGGTGACAAAAAGAAGCAACAGTATGCTCTCTGAAAGTTCTTACATATAAAGAAAATTGCAGGCTGAGTCGTTCAGTAGTTCATAATAGTTTGGATGCTTTAAACCTGCTTATGGTCCCTGAACATATGAAAGGATATCTAGTGTTACATTGGAAGAGGTTGTACTTTTTTTTAATATCTACCTTTAACTTATTTCCATTTTACATAAGTTACAATATTTCACAATAGTTCTATTGCCTACCTTAACATAAGTACAAATTTAGTTCAGCCATTTATTCTCCCCTTGGCTCTCCTGGATGTCTGGCTCCCTGGCCTTTGACTCACCTTGAGGTGCCCTCCCTCTACTTGATCTCTACTCTCAATGTTCCTTCTCTCCTCCCTTTTCTATTCTCTTCTGCTTCTCTCTCTTTTTTTTTCTATTCCATTTCTCTTTCTTCTTCTTTAAAAACTCTAACATGCTGTTATACTTCTTTTGCCCCTTTCCTGCCAGCATTCTCAAGGCTACTATTTTTTGCTTGGTCTATTTTATCCCATTTTTCCTGCCATATCTTATTTCTGCACTCTATCTTATAATGCTCCATGCTGTCTTTTTCCCCACATAGCTCTCACATCCATAAACTTTTATCATTCCCTAGCCTTGCTGTAGATCTTTCATGTCCTTTGAAATCAATATGACTGTAAAAAGTCAATGAAATTTAAATGAACAGGAAACTCTTTTAAGATTACAAAAAACAAAATGGTTAGCAGAAGGCAACTGTTGAGGTCATCTGCCTGGTATAAGTAAACTGTATTTAAGTACATGTGAAGAGATATAAATAATGTGGCAATATGATAAGATTAAGAAGATAAAGAGAACACAAGTGCTAAATAAATAATAAACAGTCACAGCTAATGTGGTGTAATGAGTTGTGCAAGTAAAGAACTTAAATTGGCCATGTTAAACTTTGATATGAAGCAGAATAAAAAACCGAGGGGAACAGTCACTTTCAACTCGAAATCCATAATTACATCCAACAAGTGTAAAAATAAAAAAAATAAAAAATACTTCTGAAGATCTGAAATCAATACTAAATAAAGACAGTTAACAAATCTTGATTTTTTTAGAAATGTTTTGAAGATGAACATTTTGTTTAAAATATTGTTGTAACTATTACATAGTTTTCATAAATTCTAAAGGACATAACTGGCACTAGATCTTTAAAATAATAAGCTTTGAGTGTGGAGCAACAGAAGCTCCTGAAAAAATTTGACAGTAGTTTGCCTTTCATGCAAATCATAATTAGCATTCTTTGTTTAATTAACACGTGGCAATAATTGTAATGTAAAACACATCCACCAATTCTTTGCATAAAGTCAGTTTGTTTGTTAAGAATTTAAAAATAATGTTTTAAAAGTTTTCTCAGGATGGAGCATAGAAGGATGTCAGATTTTTGCACTTGATGCTCCATGACCTTTATTTTATCATGAAAGTTTGATTCCTTCAAGCCTTAAAAAATACCTCAACTAAAGTTTTAACTTTTTCATGTCTAACTTTTCTTTCAAAATGTGAAACACATATTTCCCTGAAATGTCCAGAGCTTCAACAATTTTAAATACTATAATTAATTTCAGACATATCGAGATTTAACTGTATTGGAACACCACAGTGAAGCGAAATTATTATTAATTTTTAGATGAGTCGTATTTATTACACGTCTGCTTCACTTTCATACCTATTTTGAGGACATGTTTCGCAAATCATCGTTTGCATCTTCTGCTCTTATGCGACTAAAGCTTGATCCAGTGGTGTGGGTAATTCTGGAGTTGCTGCTGCCATTAAGTTCATCACTAAATCAACAGATGGCAGCAGCAACTCCAGAATTACCCACACCACTGGATCAAGCTTTAGTCGCATAAGAGCAGAAGATGCAAACGATGATTTGCGAAACATGTCCTCAAAATAGGTACGAAAGTGAAGCAGATGTGTAATAAATACGACTCATCTAAAAATTAATAATTTCAGACATATTCATTCAGTGATCCTATATAATTATGTAGTTTAATGAAGATTTCTGTTGTGATACAGTTTCATCTTCCGTTGCATGCATCATTTTTAAAGCTTTCATGGCCTTGTTCATTAAACTTGGTTCACATAAAAATGGATGAAAATGATGCTACAGAGCTCTCTAGAGTGTTTTTCATATTGCTATGATTTTCTTATATACTATTCATAAATTTTATCTTAAAAAATGGCATTGCTATCAAACACAGCAACAGAACTTTTCATGTCATTTATACAGTTGTACTTTAAATTATGTCATAGAAGACTATGAATTGTAATTTCTGCAACAATATTTACTGGGTTAGCCTATATTTGAAGTAAAAGCCTAAACACAGAGCTCCTTCTTATACTATTTGCAGGAATTTGCAGTGTCATTGCTGGATTTGCTTCAGGCATTTAGTATGACAGTGTGAAAAACCGACTTCAAATAGTTTTATGAATTAATTTGGACGTCACTGGTACTAAATTCCTCTAAACACACATAATTAAAACTACTGTTTAAGTTGGTTTAATACGAAAGAAAACCAATATAACACAAGAGAACAGTGATGTATGTAATGTGATACAGTGAGATGCACAAATGGTGAAACTGGAATATGGACAACAATGCAAAGTTGTTACTTTGGCAAAGCTCAGGCTTTCTTCACTCAGATTGTTCATAGGTACCACATATTCCAGGACTCAAAATATAAAGTGCAAGTAGCATAAAGTACCCACTTAATAGTAGCATGATTGATATTTCGCATGTTTACCATACATACACATCTGTACTGAACAAACAACTATGCCTACAATGATTATTGAACAATCTATATGTTATTGCACAAATCGTTCATAGGTTATTTGCTTATTGCAGATTGGAAATGCTGCTTCTGTGGGTTACTCTGAGAGCCTTTCAAATTATTTCATAATTTAGAGAAGCAAAATTGGTGTTTAAAGCATGAGAAAATATAGTACTGATAGTTATAACATGAATTTTAATACACTGTTATACTAGTGAATTTGCAGTACATAGTTTTGTATTCTAATACTGAAAAATTATAAAATTCCTAATCAGTAAAATAACCAGCTTTAGTTAAAAATTACACACCTATCTTTTTCACAAGTTAGAAATAAAATAATGTTAGTCTTAATACATACCATGTAGTTTAATTTTTAATTTATGAACCTGTTTCTAAGCCCAAGTGCTAATAAAAATTGTTTGGTGCCTGACACTATTACTATTAAGAAAATAAAAAATATATTGTTTTGATGAAAACTGTGACTTGTGACACACTATTATTTTTCACTGAGGAATATATTTCTCTCTTTTGTCTTTTTCTTCTTTCTTATGTGTGAATTTGCTTGAGTTAAGACTAGCAAGAACAGTTGCTCAGGTAATATAGTAGATGTTTGTGAAAACTATATCTCTGAAGAGTTGTGTTATGTATCTGTTTGCTTTTGTAGTTCTAATTTTGCTCAAACTGTCTGTTCTTGAAGTTAAGGAAGAGTATGAAATCTGTATATTATATGGCTATTTTTCTGCATTGCAAAATGTTAAATATAGCAGTGAATTTAATCTTTCTGTCTTCTTTTTTATCTGTGCTATTTTCTGGAGTATGGTGTAGTTGAATTCAACCCAAAAAATGTACCTAAATGTCACAAAATTCCCCATCTGAGTATCCCATTTTTATCTTCTAAACTGTAAGTTTAATGTTTTTGTATTAATATATAGCAGAACCTGCAATTACATTTATAGTACTGTGTTCCAATGGAGATTCTGTCCATCTCTCTCTCTCGTCATGTGCACACACCCACACATACACAGTGTTCCTCCTTCCCTCTCTCCCTATCCCTTATTACTCCCTTATCTTGCTCTGCCGTATTTTCTTCAAATTTCTCAGTTACAACATACATGTGCAATGTTTTGAAATCAGTAACAAATACTACTTTTTCTGGTGTCTTTTATTATTAAAACTTAAAATGTTTAATAGTACATAAACTTGTGCCTGTAACTTTCACTTCCTATGCAACTTGCTTTACAGCATTTCCTATGGTAACAAGAAAAGTACTCTAAAATATTGTCTCGTATGCATTGTGAGATAGTAAATGTTAATCTGTTCTTGATATTTACATTGAATTGTAACATTATTGTATTTTCTAGCAAAATTATATTCCTACGTTGTGCTTTAGGGTGACAAAACCTAACAGCTTACAATAATAACAGGAAGTTCTTAGCTCGTCATTTCATGGAACAATAGCCACAGTTTTTATCATGAGTTCAGCATACTTGTGCAATGAACTTGGAATCATAATCAGCACTTCTTGTATTCTGTAAACACACACATCACTTTAACTAGTAAGTGGCAAGTGTCACTATGTACCACTGTGAGTTTGCTGAGGTAGCCTAAAATTCAGGGCGATGACATGCTATTTTGTTAAAGGTTCCTGGATCTTTGACCAACCCTCCCCACTCCCTAAGTCTAAGGACAATATTTAAAAGCTGCAATGTTTGGCAATTGTGCAGGTCATCTAGTTTGGGTTCTTATGGGTGATGCTTGATTCTTGACATCAGGATCGCCATGCCGCCGGTCAGCAGGGGCCTCAATTACACACATCATCATCGGTGTGAAACACATATCCTAAGGTAAACTCCACATGGAGACTTAAATGACCATGTAATCTGATGCTAATATTTCACCCCAGAGTTTCCTTTAGACTCTGGTATACCATGTACTTAATGTTAATAGAGTCTAGTAAATTGTTAAATAACTGAAACTGAGTGTTGTCTCTTCTACTTCACTCTACCATTTTCCTCTAACATCTGATTCCCACTGTGCACCTACAGTCACTCCATTCACCCCCTGGATTATGACAATATACAGAGTTTTAATTTGCATCACAATTTATGTCAGGAAATAGTGATACCAGTAAAAATTGGTATGCCTTCTTACATAACCTGAAATTTTGAAGACAATACAATTTGTGAAACATTATCTTATAAATTATGGTTTTGGAGGGAAGTGGGGCGAGAAACAGTGAACTATGATTTTTTTATTTAATGATAACTGGTACATCATGCACACTAACATCAGATACTCGTCGAACATCACAGATTATCAGACAATAGAAAACCTTATCCAGGTAGCTCACCCTGATTGAGATTCAAACTTGGGGCAGACACGCTACCATCTACACTACTGAGGTGGGCATGTTGAATTTTGTGTAAACAACATGAAATACTTGCAATATAAAGAAATTTTGTAAGTTCCAATATGATAAGGCTTAGATAAACGCTTACTATAGGAAAAATGGAGATCTTATTTAAATATTACACAAATTTTGTGAAACATTTTTTCCAGTCTCATTGTTTCTATTTTGAAGACTATTTTTGTGTACCAAATGTGTAATGAGTTTGGAAATACAATTTATGTTGCTTCCATATTTTGCATGCAACAAAATCCATTTTGCCTAATTTTAATTTATTATTAGCATATACTCATGTTGATAAACATAAAATGGATAGAAAAATGATTGCCTCACATGAATAATGAACAGCAGTTAGAGAAAAAGTCATTTGGAAAAACTTTTGTACCTCTTTTCATTTTTATTATATCTTTGAGGGGTGTGAGGCATCACATGAATTACTTTTATATTTTTCTTAAATTAGACATTACATTTATTGTATAGTGTCCATTTTCAACAAGAATTAACAAGATCACACAGAAATAAAAAAAGAGCTGCAGCAGTTTATGTAGACTGACTACCTCTAAACTAAAAAAAAAAAAAAAAAAAAAAACAAGAAAAACAATTCTAACAACTTTCTTGGTAAACTTTCATAATTGAGGAGTGTTTTTTTTTTTCTTTCAAAACTCGATAGATGAACAAAACGTGTTTCTGAGAAAAACAGTTTTTTCTATTTATTGACAATAGTAATTGGTTAGCACAGTAACTATATTAATCATTCAGTTCTCCTTCCTGAAACTGTCTCATTGAATGTGAAAAGAAATAAATACCGTAATTTAACTTGTGCAAATTTGAGGTTTGAAAATGCAGAGTTTTTTCAAAAACCGATAGATGCTGATTAACTTTTCTGCGTGAGCGAGAAATTAACACTTGAAGTTTAGTATTTTTGTCATTTGTTGTTTTTGTTACTTTTTATTTATGTATTTATTATGTTTTATTTACTTTCACCTTTTCATAATACATAATGTATTATACAACCAATGTGTTAATGCCTGCCTCGGTAGCGTGGTGGTAGCATGTCTGCCTCACGTTCAAGAGGTCCCAAGTTCGAATCTCGGTCAGGGTGAGTTATTTGGATACGGTTTTTTCCGGAGTTTTCCCTTATCCTGAAAGACGAATGTCAGGTAACTCTAAGCTCTTTAGACCCTGGGCTCATTTGAGCATCATTTCACCCATTTCATTCATCGTCTGATATGACTTAACATTGGAGGATGTAAAAAAAAAAATAACATGTTAATGTTTATAAGTATTATTTGATTAGGTATAAACTTAGAAACTAAGTACTGCTACATTCACAATAACAATATAATATTTTGTTTTATTTATATAACAAACATATTGAATACAAAGAAATTTGAAACAATATGAATAATTAAGCTTTAATCTTTATTGGTTTCTTCTAGTAAATCTTCATAAAATTATTTTGTAGTTTCTGGAATTTCAAAAGATTTAGCTAGATTTTGAGCATTCTTTTTCTTTTCCATGCTCACTCTATCAGGAGGCATATAACTGTGCCCACGTATTGGGTAGATATGTAAAATGCGGGAAAATTTTTTACTCTTCTTCAAGAAAGCAATAAGCATGAATATCATCACACTATTCTTGTTCTCACTAAAGGAAGAGTCTGAAAATAAACCAATGGTAGAAGGTGTGTTGCTGGACACCCTTTCTTCCAGTTCCAACAAGAAATGGTGCAAAACTCAGGCAACCTGGTTGCAGCCTTTAGCAAATTCAGTTTCCAACTATGTATACAGGAAATGTCTTTGTTCTGGGTTTTAGATGGAATCATTATGCATAGATTATAGAGCCATACCTGCCTTGCATAGAATCGCTAGCAGAAAGTTTAGGCAGTGGTTGATTCTACTACATATCAAAGCAAATAGTGATTGCCTCGGCGTTTTCCTCTTTCAATATCAGATAAAACCTTTTTGAATGCAACTTGTGCAGTCGGTATATGGTTCTTAGTTTGTTTTTCTTTTCCACGTCTGCCTCTGTCTTAATCTTCATCAGTCCCATTTTACATTTGGAGCATGTGTCAGTGTGTGGTGTACGGAATGAAAAATTGAAGAAGTTGTAAAATATGTACTTATATTTTGACAATAAGCAGGCTGGTAGAATTCTTAATCTTTTCTTTCTTTGCAAAAGTTGTTCTACATTTTTCAGATATTAAGTTATTGAGGTAAATATCCTCTCCTTGATTTTGCTCTTCCATAGTGGCTTTCTCTATATCTGTTCTTAATGTCTTGCTTTGTAGCAGCAGAAATGCCCTTCTGTAATGCTCTTGTTCTGTCACTTCTTTTGGTTTCCTTTGGTGCATTCCCTGTTAAGTGAAACTTTCTAGCCAGGAGAGATAATTTATCTTTTGACACCCCTGTGAATCCTTGGAAGCTTGCAATGCATACCGACAATACTCGGCCAACATTAGTTCTCACACTGTATTTAATGCTAACAACCTGCTTCGTATTTGGAGCTTCTTTCTTCATCACTCTGCGATTAGGAGATGTAATACACATATTTTTCATAAGGAATTTAACTTGATCTATTTTATTTAGCACGGAAAGAAGTCAAATCCGCTACATCACAGAACATGTCTTTTACTTTTAGGATTTCATGGAGTGCACTCAAGACCAGTGAACATGAAATTTCTGGAGTATGAGCTTTCCTTGATTTGCATTTTGATTTCCTTTCCTTGTTTTTGCAATTTCTACCTCCCGCACATTCTACGACTGGTATAGTTTCACAATCTGAGCTGCTGTCCATTGTGCATAGTATAGTGCAGTGTGCCAACTAAGAATAAAAATGCTATGTAAGTATAACAAAGCTTTCAGAAATGGATGTGAAATCCAAGCGCAGAACCTGAGTTCGCAGTTATTGCTAACGATGCAGCGGTGTACAAAGCTTGCAGAAATGATTTGAGAATTCCAAGAATTGCAATAGTGAGATGGCAGTCAATGCCAACATGCGTTTCATGGAATAGAAGTTGCTACACGCTGGATCATAAAATCATAAAATTGCATCTATCAGCTTTTGCTTTAAATGAACATGTGCATCTATCGAGTTCTGAAAAAAAGCTGCTGATATTCCCTATCTTCTACACAGGACATGAATCAAATTTTGCAAAATCTTGTTTCACAGAAGGATGCAGAAGGTGAAAATTATGCCGATAGTATATATAACTCAATTTCGTAAAATTTTGCATCTATCGAGTTTTGAAAAAATGCTCCTCAGTTGTTTTCATCTGCCTAACTGTTTTCAAAAATATAAGCATACCATTTTTGCAATGTTTAAAAAAATATGATCACATTTATTTATTTCCCTTCCCCCCCAAAGGTCCTGAGCTTATTTCTGCTCAAGTATTAATACCAGTAGAGGCATAATGATACAGTCAAAATATATAGTTTGGAGGATTCATTCATAGAGCAGAGATTAATAGCATATCATTTTCCCTTAATTAGTGGACATGTTTATATTTTATTTTATTTCTTTTGCTTACTAAGCTGCATTTTATCTGCCCCATATTGAAGATAGCACAGCATAATAAAGTACACCACAAGAAACAGTGACATCATCAAAGGACAGAACCTTGTGTTAGTACCACATATTGATACCAGCTTATTAAGAATATTATTGTGTTATGGCAGCATGTGGTATTTTTAAAACATATAGTAACCTTTTCAAGTTCATAAATACATTTATGAAGAAACTGAGGGTTGAAACATTTATATCACATACCTTTTGTGCCATGACCAACTTGCTTCATCATTGGAAGTGCTTAATCAGCTCATGGTTATGGAGACAGATGTGCTTATGGGGACATCTATAGTATTGATGGACTTCCATAGTGGATTTGGTGGAGGCAATTCAAAATTCATTGGTATTTGCATTTTATAATTAAGAATCCCCACACAACAAAAATTAATTTTCAGAATGCTGGCATTTCAGCCAAATACTTGTTATATTTCGAAAGAAGAGCAGAAATTTATCCAAGCAGTTTCCAAGAATGTGGCAACATTGATATAGATAAAACTAAGATAAGTTTAGAAACCTGATTAAAGAAACAATGAGATACATCAGATACAAATCCACTGATGAATCTGAGTTGTGTACCACTTTTGCACAACCATTCACAACATCACGGTAAACAGAACACTCCTAAAACTTACAAAATGCACAACAGATTCGGATACCTGGGAAAAGATTTTGATTAAAACACAATAGTTGAACAAATTTTGAATGTTGCCCTAAATCCATGAACAAATTGTGCACTGACACCATCTTCATGAGCCAGTCATTTACTTCTGACAGTGAGAGCAAATAGATCTTGAATCTGGTCAAGTATAACAAATATAAGTGAGCCATCAACTCTGAGCCATCCATCAGTTTCACAAGATGTATGACTCCCTCACTCACAGTTACCAATGTTTTGTAACATATTATTTGGCTATACATTAGAGGGTAGAACCACCAACAAATAATTCTTTGGGGCCCTTCATAGAGGTCATAGTTAAATCCCCCACCTGCGGTTTGATGATCAAGCCATGATGTGTTTCTACTATCATGTAAGGATCAGCAAGGCCAGCATGGGACAAGACTCCAAGGTTGAGCTCAACAAAGTTTGACAGGCAGCAAGACATGTGGGATTAGAAATCATCACAACCTTTTCAGTGCTGTCAAAATTTTACATAAACTCTTTGGCTGTAAGTAATCAAAATTTTACCTTTATGTGGTGGTCAAATATTAAGAAAGTGGCTTGCAGGCCTATGAACTAGTTGCTGTTTAAAAGTTTTTAAAATTGTATGACTGGCAAGAGTTATAATGGTAATAATGTGAACAATGTTGAAGTGTAAATACCAGATCATTTAGTACTGAGGAACTGTATATCAGATATCTAAGTTTTTGTTAATTTATCTGAAAATATACAAGGCAGTTTTACTGTGGTATTTTTATGTTAACTTTCTGTTCCTTTCTTAAGACCAGTAAAGAAACTAAAAAGATTAATTACCACTGGGGATTAATTCTAAGGAAATACACTTACATGGATCTGTACTTAAGATGACAAAGATACTTAATACATCTCTCACTTTATATTTGGCACAACTCTAACTTAATTTTTCCATAAATTTGAGTCCACTATTACTACCTTATTCAAATATCATACAAATTCATTATTACAGTTTTTGTTTTATATAACATATTTGCTTTAAAATTAGTTTTAGGGTAATTGAACTCATAATTTTGTCTCACATCTCATCCTTTAGCTTTATTTTCACATAATCTCCATGGCAGCACAGAATATTGTTGTACAGCAACATGTTCTAACAGTGACTGTGGCATAACAGATTGAAGTCTCTTTGCTTTTACCCTCACGCTGTTCCCTGTTGAAGTTAATATGCAATCTCAGTGCATCCCATTGTTTACAATTTCCTGCTTTATGTTGTGTTATGCTACCCTAAGTATGAGGTAAATTTTCATGAAGGGATGGAAATCTTTTGTTGCAACTTTGTGGATGCTAAGCTTGATTACTGAAAAGATTGAACAAACATTTTGAATGTGCTACAATATATAGTTCATTGTTGGCAGCCATCTGAACTAGTCAGTATGATAGCTATGATTGAAAATGGAAGAAAAACAACGTTTCATGCTGTTATTAAATATTTTCATTTAAAGGGCTGAACTGCTGCACAACTCAAAACTGAATTGGATGAAGTTCACACGGACTCTGCATCAACATTGAAGACCATTTACTTTTGGATCAATAATGTGGTTGTAGAAGCACCGAAGATGAATCGTGCTCTGGTAGCCCAATTGAGGTCACCACACAGGGCACCATTGAAAAAATCCACAATCTGGTTATACAAGATCTCGGAATCAAAATCCGTGAGATTGCTAAGGCTGTAGGCACCTCAACAGAGCGAGTGCACAATGTCCTGCATGAAAATTTGGCAATGGAAAAAGCTGTGTGCAAGTTGGGTGCCATGATTGCTCACAGTCGACCAAAAGTTCATCTGGAACACTTCTACTGAGTGTCTGAAGATGTTTAATCACAATCCGCCAGACTTTTTGTGCCAATTTGTGACCATGGATGAAACTTGCATCCATCATTACACACCAGAGACAAAACAGTAGTCAAAATAATAGACAAAGGCTGGTGAAAGTGCACCAAAGAAGGCAATGATCATTTTTTCAGCTGGTAAGGTGACAGCCACTGTTTTTTTGGGATTCTCAAGAATAATCCTCATAGACTACTTGGAAAATGGCAGAACCATAACTGGAGCCTATTATGCTTTATTGTTGGATCGTTTGCAACATGAGTTGACTGAAAAGAGACCGACATTGAAACATAAAAAGAAAAAATGCTCTTTCACCAGGATAATGCACCATCACATACATCAGCAATCACAATGGGGAAAGTGTTTGGTTGTGCTTTAAATTGGTTCCTCATCCACCTTATTCACCAGACTTAGCCCCAAGTGACTTCTTCCTGTTCCTAAAGTTGAAAATTTGACTATCAGATGAAGAAGTGATAGTTACCGTCAACAAGTATTTTGTAGACCTTGACAGAACCTATTTTTTTGATGGAATGAAAAAGCTTGAACATCACTGGTACAAGTGTATAACCATCAATGGAGACTGTTGAGAAATAAGATGAAATGTTCACAAAAATATTCTTGGCTTTTTACCAGACTTATCAAACGACCAATGTATATGGTCAGCCTAAATGAGTAGCGTAGTTGTTTTAACTACAACAATGAGCACACATTAAGAGTAAGAAAAGTAAGAAAAACTCTTGGTGATATAAATTAAATCCTAAGACTTGGTCGCAAATGGCATATATTTGTATTTTTTCCTTGCTTGTAATGCAACATTTTAAAATTACTGACAGATTAGTGAAATAAGTATACATATTTCATTCTAATACTCTCCAGTTGTATATGAAACATCATTATCACAATGCTGTCATACATATATTTTTACTAGACAAAGGAATTGTTTGGTGCTTATTAACCTAATAACAGTTATATCATATAAAAGAAAATGAAGAATTCGTTCTCATGCAGTTTTTCATACATTGGACTACTTTAATGGAAACTTGGTATTTAATGTCAACATGGCTTTACTGCTTTCAGAAAATGGATCTATCAGACAAATGGAAATTCATTCAAAGTCATCTAGATTATTGAGATTCTGTCATTAATCAACAGCTCATTTAAAGCAAAACTGTCTAGATTTTGAAATACAGAACAGATTATCTAGCTTTTTGGTTTCTTTTCTTTTATATTCTTTATTTTTATGAACATAACAATAAAGTGGTGCCACGGTAGAGTAGTTAGACTTCATATCTATCTCCAAGGCAGGCCCAGGTTTAATCCTAGTACATCATATATGGGATTTGTGGTGAACGAAACAGCACCAGAGCAAGTTTCCTCCAGGTTCTCCAGTCTCCCCAACCATTCATTCCATTGTCACCTTTCCCGTCATCCATTTTGCCTTCATTTCATATATCTCTTTGCTCACCAGGCTTTAGGCTGATCACCCATCTTGACTAGTTTCTCTGATCAGATTTGTCTGCTGCTTGATAGGCATATGATTCCTAGCAGCCATTTGAGTGTTGGGGGTGTAAGTCCTGCATATAAGGGAGTTAAATGGTGAAAGAAGAAGTAGAAGATGGAGAAGGCTACGTAAACGTTAATGAAACTCATGGCGTAACAGCCCAAATTAGGCCTGAGCCTATCAACCTGACTGCTGGCCTCATGCCCAAATACACAGGGCAGAGGTTGGTGATTATCCAACCGATATGAGGAGGAGATGGGGTAAGCATCACAGCAACCCCAGCCGGAAAGGCTGGGCTTTCTAGACCAGGGTTTGCCACCCAGCTTAGATCCTTAATTTCCTCACGATGCTGAATGGGCACTGGTTAGGAGAAGGTTACCCAATAGATAATAAGTGACAAAAGAAGAGGGCCAGGTATTTTGTGTGCAAAGTCAGCAGTGTGCTACACACACATGTTTATTGACATTTTCAAGAGGTCTGGGGATGTGCCTACTTTTGCATCCAGATTTGTAATAAATTGCTGAAATTAAAGATTGTTTCATAAATATTTTGTTTCTATTTATATAACCTGACTTTCTTCTATCTGCATAATTATTTCACTTTCCTGCCATATAAATAAATAAACAGAAGATTATGAATGATAAATGATGTTGGCTACATTTAAACAAATATTTTGTTAATTCTAAGCATTAAATTACATTCTAAATAAGACATTATGTGATATGCATACTTCCAGCTTTAGCAGTAATCTTTACATCCATATTGGATACCTACAAAATCAAGGTTTTATGCACATATTTCTATTAGGTTAACCCATTGAGCAAGTACTACAGTTTAATAGCTGTATGTACAAAGATTTTGTTTTCATAGTTTTCTTTTGTTACAAAGTGGTGCTTATTTAAAGAGATTTTTTATTAGGTTGTCTCATAAGTAATGTTGGTTTTTCTATTTTCGTGTTTTGGAAAATTTATTGGCTTTCTTTGGTTTGGCAATGCGTTTTACAGGATGCCATGGCTAATGTTGAATACACTGCAAGCATGTTAATAAATAATTAGTTAATAAGCAATCACAAAATGGAAATAACAAAGTTTGAACTTAGAGACCTTCCTAAACACTGCTGTAAACAAGATTAAAAAGCCATTGCAGCAGCTCGAAGAATATGAAGTGGAAGGAGGTGTCGTTAGTGAGCATGTGATACAACAATGTTTCAACAATGGAGATGAGAACACTAAAGATTTATTACGTTCTGGAAGTCCTAAAGTATGCATATTGAGGATACATGCCAAATTTTGTGACAAAATCCACAAAAAGGTACCTATAGGCTTTCAGAAAAACTTGGTGCTGCAAAAGATAACATACACTGCCAAATTAAGATACTTGGAAAATTATACAACAGCTAGATCTGTACCTCACGAACTGATACCTCAACAGGCTGAATGTAGAATGGATATCTGTCATCAGCTTATCCGTAATCCCACGGGTGATTGTCTGGAGAATTGTCATTTGTGATGAAAAATGGTTATATTATCAAAACCCTGATGCCTCGAAACAGTAGCTTGATCCCTGCCAATCTGCCAAGGTCATCGTTAAAAAAATCAGTTCAGTCCCAAAGTAATGTGTGTCTGGTAGAATTTTGAAGGTGTGAGTCACTGGGAGTTTGTTTGAAACGGGTAGGCAATTGATGCGGATCTTTACTCTGAACAACTGGAATGAGTTCATGAAATTTTGAGATGAAGATATCCAGCATTATTTAACCAAAATAGAGTTCTATTGCAATAGGACAATGCAACACTCCATACTACATGAACAACCATGGAAAAAATTCAGGAATTGTGGGAATCGAAGTGTTACCACACCCAACATACAGCACAATCAGATTATCACCTTTTTCGATCCATGGCCCAATTTCTACATGGAAGAAATTTTGATAACATTGAAGCAGTGCAAGTGGATGTCACCGAATTCTTCGCATCAAAAACCAGAGACTGGTACCATTGTTGGATAATAAAACTTGATAAACAATGGCTCAAGACCATAGATTCTAATGGTCTATACTTTGAAAATTAGTTAATTGCTTGTCAGAACACATTTCACATAATAGTTTTTCTTAAAAAACAACATTACTTATGAGACAGTATCTACATAAAGATTAATATTCAAAATAATAATCTTAATTATTCACATAAATATTACAAGCTTCACCATCCCCTTCTATTAAATAGACTTTTTTAAAAATAGATATCGTTTTTAGAAATTAAATGTGTAATACTTTCTCCTTTATTGAGCCTCAGCACATTCATTTTCCCAGTTTCTTTTAATATGGGGTTTTTCTTGTGCACAATTTCAAAAGTGTTTTAAGTTATAGAAGACACAGAAAATACAGTTTATTTGATAGAGGATATTTGTTTGAAAAGCATTCCTTGAGATGTTAGCGTTTTTAACAATAGAAACGAAGTTCTTAACTTTCAATCAAATTTATTTTGCGAAGATTAGCATCTACTGCCACATCTATTAAGTTGTTTCCAAGGAAGAAATCAGAGGCAACAATGTTGGTATATTTCCACCACAAATTATGGAACCAGGAAGTAATATTACGATTTATTAAGTCAGCCATGTTGCGAAGACTCCCTGTGGGATTAAACATTATGTCTATTGGTAAAGGAGTGAGTTCAGCCATGGCAGCCCATAATTTTGGTACATCTCGTTGCTTTGCATTGTTTATGCTCTGCTGAAGGAAATTGCGTAATCCTGTTGGAGTTTGTTGATTTCCCCAAGCTTGAGTCAATGGTCCCCATAACCATGGATGATCTGTAAAAGGAAACATTTATTAGTAGCTTAGCTGTAAAACTCCAATTAACTTTACAACCCCCCCCCCCACCCCCACTCAAATAATCTACAGTTGATACTTTTATCAAGAGCTTTAAGCAAATATGCTCATGGTTCATATATAGTAAAAGTTTTATTTTGGAATCCTTTGCAATATTTGGACACAAAGAAATTATGTACAGAACATTTTGTTGAGCTTAACTCACAAGGGAACTATCACTATGCTCATACCTGTATTAGCTTGAGAGTGATATAATGCCTGCCATGTGCACCAAAAATCTGCTGCCGAGTAGAACCGCAATGCCCAAAACTGAAACCTAAAATATGCCATCTGCGACCATTTACAAGTAGCTGTTGGACATCTCTCATCAGCTCTGTGCTGGCACGTATGCCTGTTTGAAGACCTCTGCCCACAGGGGTAAACAATCCCTCCCGTACAATGCTGTGTTATTAGGCCTAAATGTTCCTATGCATTTTGGACTCATTTTTGGGTACTTCCAGCTATACTCTGTACCCAGTTTTGGCACAGGCTCCACATAGAGCAGAGATGATGCCATCAAACTCACAAGCGATTACAGATACGAGCATAGTGATAGTTCCATTGTTAGATTCACTTGGTTTGTATCAGTAAAGTGCACTCTCTACTCTTATCCCTAAATGACAAACTAGTTTCTCACCATCCCTTCCTGCACCGTTTATTTATGGTTCCCAATTTCTATATTAACTTTACAGTAGCACACTTAAGATAGTTCCTTCAGTTTAATATTAAAGCATAATTTCACTCATTCATAAGGAATGTATAAGCATAATTCTATTTCTCTCTCTTTTATTTATTTATTTATTTATTTTTTGACTAGCCAGAAGTTGAAAATAGGCTTTTGCTGTCATTTTGATACAATTTAAAATCATTAAATAATGTGCTGACACTTTCCATTGTGGGGCCTTGTTTACATGTCTCCTACTTTCACGTGTCATATGAGCCAAAGTATTCTCATTAGAACATACAGTAGAGAGTTGAAGTATGACTTTATGGAGTTTTCTTCATCATTTCTTTGCTGACAATCAGCAGCTCTTAGGTGTAGACAACAATGTTGAGTAAGATCTACCTTGGAGTCGAAACTCCTCTAAAACAGGGAGCCACAAAGTAATTAAATTCACACTATTGTTCAAATTTACAACATGTAAATTCACATTAACTGTAGACTATTCTGGGCATGACAGAAATTAGCTGTATTCTGTTGGTTTTTGGGATATATTTTAAAGAAATTAGTTTTTTACCTTTTACAACGCTTTTATCTCCATAGGCCACTATGAGTCTTCTTCCATCAGAACGGTTCCAGATATCTTGTAATGTAGTGGCAGCATTGTTTGAAGATGCTGGAAGAATGAAGTCTCCAAGCTCTCTGCTCAGAAGGGAAACAAGTCGGCGATGCCTAGAGGCTCGTCCATGTAAACCCACAGGAAAACGATGAAGATCAAGTACTAGAATCTCATGTTTTGCCAAACTCAAGTACCTTTTTATATGACGTAACACAGGTAACAGAGGTCCCACACGAATCACGTCATGATTTATCCAAAACCTGCAGGCATTAATGTTTCACAGTGAGTTAGATTGAACCATCCTCAGCTACAAATATAGTCAAAATATTGAAGTAAACCTGGTAAGTTACTCCATCTTTCATTAACTAGCATACTTTAAAATAAAGCACATTAATTTTCATCATAATTAAGAGTTTAAACATTTCATCTTTAATATCTTTGGATACCATGAGTGCACTAGAAACATAAAGTAGCTTTAGAACATATTATAATTTTCCAAATTTTTACGTTATTCATTCATAAAAACCTCAATAGGTGCTCAGAAATTATATTAATCTAACTGGACTACATTATGAAATACCTATAAATCAACATTTCTATGAACATTGCTGTCATAGAAACACCAGTAAATGTTTAGCAAAGATACAGCGTAACTTAGTAATTTTACAAAATATTTACCTATCCAAAAATGAACCAAAGAATTAAAAGTTATTACCATCCCAAAGCAGTGGGTATTAAGCACTAAGACTTAATGTTTTAACTACAATAATAATTAACCATGTATGTTCCATGAATATATTTTAAAAAATCAAGTAAATGAGTGGCTTCTATTCTGCAAAACCAAAAGCACACAATGTGTATAACCATTTAAGTCAGTGGCAGTTCATTAACCTTTACAATTATAGTATCTAGCATTGGCGTTTTTGCAAATGCATGTCTACTAATTCAGTCTAATATTATCGTGTAAGTTCTGTATTTCAGTTTGTGTCATCTCTTTGACATAGATATGATTTGTATGAGTATTAAAACATATAGCTTTGTATGCATATAAGGTAGTTGGAAATAAGAAATATGATAAGAAACTATGCTGAAATACACATACAAAAACAAAAGAAATAGTAAAACACAGAATCAAGGGTGTTTAGGGCAATAAAGCGATTAAATCGTAACTACATTATTACTATAATTTTGAGTCAAACTAGTACTCGATGCTCCATATATTGTTAGTGTTTACCTAGAACGCTTTCATTAGGACCTTCCTAGCATCCTCAGCTAATGTCTTATGTCCCACTCATAAGAAAAGTGCCTACGTTATTACTATCTAAAAAGCCATAAGAAATGGAGGGGTCTGTTAAGGTATTTCTGCACAACCTAGAAGGTTTGTTTATGGAATTCTGGTTAAGCTCCAAATAATAATTTTCATTAAGACAATAATGACTCAAAGAACTAGGACTACTCTTCAGTACTCTTTCCATTGTAGAGTCACACGTAGGCCCTTCTTGCATTGAAAAGCTAGTCACACTACAAGTAGGCATATTTCTGTCTCCTCTTTTCCACTCAGACATTTCAAATTTTTTGCCCACACCATGTGAACTGTTAGCCTAAAATGGAGAAAGTATGCAATTCACACACTCTTGTTAATAACTTAAAACTTCACAAGGATTTCCTATTTGTCGCCACTAAATACCAATCTACATAAAATAATATTGCTAATGCTATTGAAATATACTTACAGTTGAATTTAAATCGCCACATAAAGAAAAAAATAAACCTTCACATGCTACAGAGACTTCATGTTACAAAATGTGTCAGTGCTTCCTATGAAGAGTTATGATTGCTTACAGAAACCTACGAAGCATGTTATTCAAGGCCACAAATGCATAAATACAGTTGAATGATTATGTAGAAAATGAAGCTAGTTACAGTGAAGCAATAAATATTACAGATTTTCTTAAGATAAGTGTAGCTTTAGTAGCAAATATTTATATTTGTGTAACAGTTGAATGAGCTCGCGGAACTGGTCACTCGAATCTAAGCAACTGTCAAATTGTCCGCAGCACAACAGATGTTCAAAAATATATTTTGAAAATGTAATCAGAGAAAATAAAATATTTTTGGCATGAATTTTTTTGCCCCAAGGATTATGAGATCTACTCAAACATCTCATACTTGCACGAAGATTAGAAAGTAGGAAAACATGTAGCCTCATCCTTTATAACTAAAGATTTCTAAAAACTAGTGTGTAACAAACCTTAAACTTGGCACATTGTTATGTTAAAAATAAATTACACAAACTTTGAGTCATCTATAACTCTTCTCATGAAGAGCCTTAGATAACTCAAAGTATAAACTTGGAAGAAGCGTAGGGACAGTGAAGCACAAATTAGTACAAAAGTGAATCGAGAAGATACTGACACATTGCTTCACTCACACTGTTTATTCACAGGACATGTTTCACCAACACCAACCTGCCATTTTCAACAGTTTGATCTTTCGGATGATCAACTTTCCACTAAACAGAGAAGATTATCAAGAAGAATACCTACACATAAAAAAAGTAGCTATATCCAACGGTTTCAACCCAAATTTAGTAGACAAAACAGTTAACAGACTCAACAAAGCTAAGAAAATAAAAGAAACCATCACCCTAGAACCTATAGGAGAAAAAGAGAAAAAACTTTTTAAAAAATTCACCTTCCACCTATCAGCCTATAACAAATTCCAAAAAATCTTCTCAAAACACAACATAACTCTTGCACCTCAAAATAGGTTTAATATCAGAAATTTGTTAAAAGGCCCTCCCAAAAATTCAATCACTACCAAAGAAAAACCAGGAATCTATGAGATCAAATGTGAAACTTGCCCTAAAATTTATATAGGAAAAACAAAAAGAAATATTAACATCAGAACTAAAGAACATCTAAGAAACATTAAAAATGGTGAAACAGAAAAATCAGCAGTGGCTTTTCATTTTTTGAATACTAGACATGACATCAATTTGGAAACATCTCTAATAAAATATGTTAATCACCCCATAGACCTTTCCGTATGGGAAAAAATCTTCATCAACAAAAATCGTCATAGAGTCATGAATTTTGAAACCCCACCACCGGACATCTTTGACAAGTACATCACGCCATCTATTGAGAAAACGGAGAAAGAGGAAACCACTACAACTTACACTAATCGAGTATCAGCTGAGGATAGGAGCAAGAGCTCTTGAAACATGTCCTGTGAATAAACAGTGTGAGTGAAGCAATGTGTCAGTATCTTCTCGATTCTCTTTTGTAGCCTTAGATAAGTTAATGTTTACTTGTTAAATAAACTGAACTAAAGAATGAACAATTTTGACACACAGTTACACATAGAGTAATTTTCAAATCATAAATTTCTAACTTTGTGACACCTGTATGCATTTTCTCGTACAGTTTTGTTGCCTGGAATGGTGGCATAATATCCAATACGCAGATCTAGATAGCGTACTCCATGAATCAGCTGTTCCCAAATAGTAGTATCCTGAGTAAAGATGAAACGGGAAAATGTGCTGCGATGAATGTTTAAACCTTCATGGCGATAACAGGCTGAATTATGTGTGCCAGGTAGGAAAAGAGCACCCAGAGAGAGAGGGCCAAGTTGTTGTCTGAAAAAGAAAAAGATTAATTATTTTATGTTAGACTACTACTTTATATACCTATCTCTTAATTAAATAGCTGATAGATATCCATATCATTTGAGCACTTATTTGCATTAAATTTAAAGGGAGTCAAATTTATATTGGAGAAAGTAAAATAAATTTAGAAACAAGAGCAAAGGAACACTTGAGGAACATAAAAACAATTAGAAAAATCAGCAGTTGCCACGCATTTTTGGGAAAAAACCACAACACAAATCCAGAACCAAAACTACCAAAACATTCATCAGAAAAACAAGAACTGTCCATATGGAAACAAATCTTCATTTCAAAAAAAAGGAACAAGGTATTCAATTTTGATATCCCCCAGAAAAATTTGTTCAGCAAGTTCCTCAAACCACCAAACCACCACCAGAGGAGACCTATGACAAAATATCACCAGCTACACCACATAGAACCAGTTGATGTCCGTTTGACAATGGAGACAAATAGCCTCTGAAATATGTTCCGGGAAATTTAAAAGTAAATGTTGTTTAGTGTCATTAATCGACTCCCTTTAAATGTAATTTAGTACAACACTGTTTTCAACACTTCCATGAAAGGAATTGCTTATTTACGTTTTGCTCTACATTTTAAGGTAACCCAAGGGTTCTCAGATTCAAATAAGCCCCTTTCCAACAGCTTCAAGGTCATGTAACTTTTTTTTGAGGGGGGGGACCCTTCATTACTCTTGGAATGAAAAAATTACAAGACTTGATAGGTATTAAGCTTTGCACGATTGCTCTTGTTTACAAGGGTCTTTACAACTTCTGCCATAGCATTCTTTCATAACATTTATCTCTTTACCGACTTAACCTTAATGAGTGTATTTCCAAGTCCATTTTATTTCTAGACATTTTCTTTGAATCTTTCTCAGTTTGCCAAAAGCGGTTCTATTACAAGCTAGTTTTGATAATTCCAATACCAGCTTGCAAAATATTCTTAAATTTATTCATTTGTTGTCACCCTCCCTTAGAATGATTAATTCTGGCTATAGCTGTATAGATTCTCTTAAATCAATTTACTCTCAGCATTCTTCTGAGTAGTAAATTCCTTTTATTTACTATGTTTTATGTTATTGTTTTTAACTAACAATACATTTATTAATTTATAGATGAGTCGTATTTATTACACATCTGCTTCACTTACGTACCTACGTAAGGGGTACGTAAGGTACGTAAGGTACGATAGGTACGTAAGTGAAGCAGATGTGTAATAAATATGACTCATCTATAAATTAATAATTATTTTGCTTCACTGTGGTGTTCCAATACAGTTAAATCTCGATATAACAATACATGTTTATAAAATGAATATAAATAAGTATATTCTTCATAATCAGAATATAAAATATTTAAATTATAGAAACTTTATGGATTTAACACAATTTCTATGTTTAATAGTTTAAAGATCTTTTGCACAACAAAATATAGAAGTAAAAAAATTAATGCATATACCTGTGATCAAACATCCATGTAGGACGTATCTTTAAGCAGTCTTTATGCACTATTGAACCATTGCGGAAGGCAGCAACCCAATAAAAAAGACATTGATCTCCACTTGAGATAACCTCAGTGTTGTTACTGCTTTCTGAATCAGGATCTATGTGATACCATCCATCCGGCAAGCAACTGCGAGTAAACCTGATTTTGGTATGAAAAAAGCCATCACTATGTTCTGAAGGTGTCACATTTACCTTTGGGTAATATCTTCCTGTAGGTTCTGTAATGGATAAGTTTAAGTAATGCCCATTAACTTAATCTTACAATTGGACTTGTTGACAAACAGAGCTTTTGCCTGGAGGAGCTAAAATCAAGTGTTGCCATAGAACATTAAAATAAAAGTTTATATCAAAATACAGATAAGCTAAAGTAAAGCATTAAAAAGTAGAACTTACGTAGCATATGTAAATGATGGAACTAATTTTAAACGTGTCATTATAGAGTTTCATATTAAGAACACAAAAACTTTCTTTTCAGATATTCCTTGTACTTTTACATTTTCCCATGGTATTGCCTCATATAAGCATGGCAGGCAATTTTAAAAATTTATGATCTTTTTCTTCTTTTACTTTTCATGACATATTTAGTATTTAGTATTAAATGTACTAGATGTACTATAGTAAATGTATCTGTGACATTAACAGTTGAATGTTATTTCTGCAAATTGTGTGTTAGTAGCAAGGAAACAATCACTATGCTCACATAGCTAATAGTCTTTCTTCCATAGAACAATGGTCCATGCAAAATAATTGCTTGCACAGAACAGTAACCATTGCATACAACTTCGTCATTTCCAAAGAGGTATTTGACAGACTCGAGTTGGTTCCTTTTTTAGAATGGTACATTATTTTGTTTTCAAGGTCTATATAAGAAGCTGATGAGTGTCCAGTGGACAGTTTGAGTCAAAGGAAACAGAAGAATTGACAGAGGAGTTGAGCTGAGGGTGAATAATTTTTCATTAGACAGTGAGAATTCAGTTGAGTTCATTGAATAGTGTCCAGAGCACTCCAGTTATGTGTTGTGAATTAAGAGTTCATTTTTTTATTCAGTTCAATGGATTAGTCAGGTTTTGTTGTGTCTCAAGTGTAATGTTTGCACTGCGTTACATGTCTAAATAATAAATAAAATGTGTTCTCATTTGTTACATTAGTGTCAGGAGTAGGTTATAAATGTACATTGGAGCAAATGCAACAGTTATTAAATGATGTGAAGGTAATGAAATCTGTAATGGAAAAGATGGCGACAAAAATGAAACCTTGAATGGGTAAGACAGAAAATGAAAGATATGAATTCTGGAATGGACAAGATGAGAAACAAAATAACATTTTATAATGGAGAACATGCTAACAGAAATGAAGATGGAAATTTCAAAGATGAAAACTGAAGTATCAAACAAAATTTATGGATAACTGTCCAGCATGAGGAAACATGTGGAAGAGCAAGGCAGAAAGATTAAAATTCTTGGCCAAAACATTTATGCTTTGGTGGACTTAGGGGAAGGGCTTAACATGCTGGAAGGAGAAGTCAACACCAGCACCAAAGAACTGAATGCCATGATGGAAGAAATGCTTGATGAAGTACTTAAGGACTTGAAGCTTGATGCCCCAGAATGCAACTCATCATCTACATGTGTTAGGTCACCCAAATACAATGGAATATATTCTCTTACGGCAAAAGAATTTTCTGTTGTCTAGTTTATTTGAAACAGTATAGAAAAAGAAAGCAGAAAATGAGTGAGTGGGTGAGTGAGTGAGTATTTGTTTTATAGATCATGATACATGATTAGACTTAATTTGAAATACCATAAACAGCATTATACATAGCAACCAATACCTTCTATAGAATAGATAATCAATATTCATTATTTATACCTTCTTTAGGATCATATATAAACAGACCAATCCAATCTGGCAGTTGCTTTTGATCACATGCAGGTTCCCAATTGATTTCCAATTCACGGTCTGAGACAGAGTGCCCATCTTCAGAATATTGTAAAAGGGATGACACAGTAAGGAACACAGCATTACAATCATAACCTGTAAATAATATCCCCGGATGGTTATTCTCGCACTGCTGGTTATGCACTGATAAAATCTTTAAGCTGCAGTTTAGTAATTTTTGAGTTAATAAAGTTTGTCTTCCTAAAGTTTCATAGTTAATATTAGGAAAACAAAATAAGAAGAACGTAAACCATGAGAAATTATTAATATAAAAGTTATGTAAAATGCCCATTCAACTAGCCCCCAGAAACCTATTTTCTTTAATTAAAAATAAAACTTAATGTAAGTATTACAAAATATTTATCTAAATTATTATTTCATATCATTGTTACAATACCTACTATAAATAAAAATGAAAAGGTATTAAAATAGTTATTTCAGTTTTTGGAGTAGTTGTCTTATCTATCTTAAGAATTAAGAAAGAGGAAATAAAGCCTTTCAACGAAACATTGATATCAGAGCAACTAAATGTTTTTAGGAAAAGATCTCTAGCAAAATAATAAAAAGCAAGTGTATGCGGTCATAGAAAGTAAGTAGTTAACTGCTTTGATCTTGGAAACTCTTTGGTTTTAGGAAAGCGTTAGGTCTATTTAAAGAGAATCCTGCACTTTAACAGCCATGTGCATGTTAAGCTTTTCACTATCTGCAACATCTGAAACAATTAGGACTCACAAATAAAGATAACCAACAGTCAGTTACGAAAGAAATCTATTATTTAAGTTAGTTGATGGAAATTAATCATGTCTTCTCACTAGCCGTATATAGGCTAAGGTTTTAGATAGATAGAGTCAACAAAGCAATTAAAATATATGCTAATACATTTGTGGACTTTCTCGATTGTGTAAAAAACTGATTTGCCAGAAAACGGTAGTGGTAGAGTGCTCTAAAATCCTTACTTTTTGAACAGGGAGCATGTAACTTGATCTAAATATGAAAACAATAAAGAAGTTTCTAGTAGGAAATGCTTTTTATACCTTAGAGGAATTCAAATACGGGACGTAAATGAAGAACTGTAAATAGTAAATAAATTGTACTTGTAAATATTATATATGTAATTATAGTATTAGTAAGTAATTATTGTATTGACGAATACACAACATGTAGATGTTTTCATGGATTAAATAAATTGAAGTTTGAATTCTGTTTCATTAAACAAAGTAGGTTTTAATTAAAAGATTAATCTGAAGATAAATATTTGGTTTATTAACATTTGATTTATTTAGAATCTTCATACATCATAATCTGGATTTGGGGGTAAATAACATTGAGAAGTATTCTTATGAAAATTGTGTTAACATACATAAATAGTAATATGCTGGAAAAACTGATGTATCCAAGGAGGACAAGCATATTGTCTTTTATTTCATTACTAGCTTAAAATATAAACTTTTGGAAATTCTTCTAATAAGAGCAGAAAAATCTGATGAAATTCTCTCTAGCATTTGAGCAGCATTCTAATCTAATCTAATATTTTTAATAGCAAAATTGATACAAATAAAATTCAAAGTGAGCACAAAATTTATGATTACTTAAACAACTGTTTTTAAAAATAGAACTTAGCAATTAGGGAAGTCTAGCTAGATCATTGCTGGGCAGAATAATCTGAGTCCTGTGATTTACTAAAGCTAACTTATTTATGGTTGACGGCAATATTTTATCTACAATTTATTTAATAAATTACATTAAAATGTTGTGCAAGATTTGTTAGTAAGCTGTGGTTCATTTTGTTTAATCAAAGATGACTTGGTAAAGATTCACTTCTGTTACTGGAATCAATTAATAACTGGACAGTTTTTTTTTTTTTATAGCAATAGCAGATAAATAGCGTTTTGTATGGATGCCAAGATACCGTATTTTAAAAAGTGTACATTTTTATTTTTCGATTTCTATCCTAAAACAATTTGATTTTTAGAATATCTGTTTTCTATAGAGTTTGAAAAATAATTATAATATTTAGTTACCGTAAAACTAATATATTTTCAAAAGAAAATATAAATTAAGTACTGAGATACCTACAATTAGCAGAAGTGAAATGTAGAAGTATTACTACAACACAGAAGATGTGGTGCTGACCCATGTTTTGAACTTCTTGCATGTGATTCCAATGTAGAGACCTGGCTGATGGAGCTGGCAATTTGCCAGTTAGGGCTTCAACAGCTACACAATTGAATAACGACTGCCACTCACTCTTTCACTGCTTCCTTTGCACTGCTACTGAAATTAGTTTGAAAATTCATTGTATGGTCTGTGAGACCCTTTAAGGGACTATAGTGTGACGTACATGAGAATAAGTTGTTACTCACATTTGTAAGGGTGATGGTTAGAATAGTTAGTTCAGTTTTACATGTAGATACAATAAAATAAACTGAATTTTGTTATTAAGTGAATTTACTGAGAGGATTCCAATATGTTTAAATAGTTCAGTTAGATATGATTAAAACTTGCTTTTTACTTTAGGAAACAGAGATATTTTTATTTTATCTACAATAATAATAATAATAATAATAATAATAATAATAATAATAATAATAATAATAATAATAATAATAATAATAATAATAATAATAATAATAATAATAATAATAATAATAATAATAATAATAATAATAATAATAATAATAATAATAATAATAATAATAATAATAATAATAATAATAATAATAATAATAATAATAATAATAATAATATAATAATAAAATAATAATAATAACATTAACAATAATAATAGTAATAATAACAACAATAACAACAACAATAATAACAATAATAATAATGATGATCATAATAATTGATGATGATAATAATAATAATAATAATAATAATAATAATAATAATAATAATAATAATAATAATAATAATAATAATAATAATAATAATAATAATAATAATAATAATAATAATAATAATAATAATAATAATAATAATAATAATAATAATAATAATAATAATAATAATAATAATAATAATAATAATAATAATTAATGATAATGATGATGATGTTTGTAATTTTACTTCGTCCAACGTTAAGTCATATCGGACGATTATTGGAAAGGGTGAAATGATGCTCAAATGAGCCCAGGATCCATGGAGCTTAGAGTTACCCAACATTCGTCTCTTAGGATAAGGGAAACCCTGGAAAAAACCTTATCCAGGTAACTCACCCTGATCGAGATTCGAACTCGGGACCTCTTGAACGTGAGGCAGACATGCTACCATCTACACTACCGAGGTGGGCGATGATGATGATGATGATGACGATGACGATAATGATGACAATGATAAACAGGAAGAAAAGAAAAAGAAGAAAAGAAGCAGAAATCATGACCACTATTACACATTTGTAATAGCAGGTAGTTGGTGAGAAACAGCAGGAAAACATGAACTATGAAAATAAATGTTCTCTTCATGAGAAAAACTTTAATTTCATTGAATGCAAAATTAAACAAGAACCAAAAAACAAACTCCAGCAGTCATACAATTTTCTCTAACCATTACTCAAACTAAAAGTTATCCTATGCTCTTCACAATTTTTGTGATAAGTATCTGCCTAAAATACTTAGAAATTATTAAAAAAAAGAAATTTTATTTTATAATTTTATAATACAACATATAAACTAATATATGCATAGTTTTCCATTTATAAGGTCAGCCAATGATAATTGATTGTTCTAGCATACATAAAATGTGTGTAGGAAAACCAGCGTAATATAATATGATGTTTCAACACTGATTTTAAATACTGTTACAATTTATTATAACATTAATAAAATGTGTATATGCACAGTTGCAAGTTTGGTGATACTATGCAGAGTTTACCAAATGAGATATCTCAGTAGAAGCATACTATGCAGAGTTTACCAAATGAGATATCTCAGTAGAAGCATTTGTAGGGCACATTTGGGAAGTCATTGGTTCAAATCCTGGGTTCCAAACAAACACGGGTATCTCTTTGTTTCTCTCAATTGCCAAGTAAATATTAGATTGGATATATGGCATATTTCCATCCATAGAACAAAAGAAACATAAATAAAATACATATGTTACAGGAAGGAGAATGTAAGGCCGTCTTCAACAAGTTTCCCATAAGAATAATACAGGAGTGTTATTAAACAACTAAGGTCACTTTCTAGCCTCACACAGACTAAATGTATGTACCCACAAAACAGACACTGTAGTTATGTGAATAATAAAGTCAGTTACAGTGAAGCAACTTCACTTATCTTAAGAAAATGATGGCTGAAGATGTAAACAACGGTTTACAAAATTGATCTCATCAATTAATAAGAAAAATTTACATAATTTCTTAAGAGAAACGAAGTTTGTATTGCAAATAGTTATATTTGTGTAGAAACTGTAGTATTATAAAAGATTTCCTTTTGCTCAGTTTAGTATTGGGATATTAAATAGCATAGGAAGACAACTATACTGTTAAGGGCACCTTACTCTCTTTTACTGAATAATATGTGGCAACTTTTATTGTATAACTTAAGATGCTGAAGGTACATTAAAAATATCAGAATACAAAAGCAATGTTCAATGAAATATATCATTCTCAATTTATTTTAATTTTGGCACAGAGTTTGTATTATAGAGTTCTTGATAATGAGCTATTGCTCATAAAGGGAGTGCCTTATGTTTAAATTCTAGCAGATGGCCTACAGAAGTAACTTCATTCTGTGAAATATCAACACGAAACAGAAAATATTTCTGAGGTTAAATTTAAAGGGAGTCGATTAATGACACTAAACAACACTTACTTTTAAATTTTTCCGGAACATGTTTCAGAAAAATTTAAAAGTAAGTGTTGTTTAGTGTCATTATTCGACTCCCTTTAAATTTAATTTATTATAACAACAATGTTTTCAACACTTCCAAGAAAGGAATTGTATTTCTGAGGTATTTATTATTACCATGATAGTTATTATTTGATTTAATAAAATATGTATTTTAATGAGTACATTTTCCCTGTAATCTTAATGTCTTCTTTTATGGCTTGCACATTTATATAAAATTAAATAAGAGTACAAATGTATTTGCTTGAGCCGGGACTAGTAACACTAACACCACTTTTTTATTCTCTTTAACTTATTTTGGAAACATTGTTCCCATCTTCAGAACATGTATATTATATATGATATAACATACATAATTGTAAAGTTTTCATATACAGAGAAATTTACTACTTTAAATGTGCCTGAGTAAAGCATGATATTTAGTATTTTTGGAATTTTTCAGTTTTGAGTTATGCTGTTCATTGTTTACATGTGCATATGTCCACTTACACATTATAAAAATCCTTCCTGTTTTAAATTTATTTTTGGGTTTTAAAAGTTGCATTTTTTATAAATATAGCTGTTCAGTTTTTAAGCCAATTGCAATATATATTGCAATATTGATGTCACTGTCACTAAATTCCTCCAAACACATATAAGTGTACTATATTTATTTGGCTCTCATTGAGTATTAAAAAATATATAACATAAAATAAAGCGTATTAATATTGAAGGGGAAAGGGGAATGTAATAACATATTCATACATGTATTGTTTATACCAAGTACAATCAGTCGTGTGAGAAGCAGTACTACTTAAGTACTACAAAATAGTGGGATGCATCCTCTACGCCACTGTCAGGAATGCCAATTTTAAAAAGCTATTTCAGTTTCCCATTGTTAAATCTTTATAACAAGCTAAGATTGGTTTTGTGAATTGTGCAGCCATTTATAAAAGCAACATTTTTATTACACATATTCCAATCTGTTAAAGCACAGTAATCATGTTATTCAACCTCCAAATTAACATTAATTTTTCTTAGGTATAATTTGAAATAATTTGACCATACTCAGCATGACTTTAAAGTAGCAATTACTTACAGAATATGGTTTTATGACTGAAAATACCTATTTGTTATCATGTTCACCATGTATGAGTATTATTTGGTTATATCATACTAGTTCACATGATTATGTAGTTACGAGAAATTGATAATAGGATATGTATGTTATGGTTTGAATGATTAGGATAACATCAAGAATAAATGAAACAACTGTTCATTTGCATGATATTTCCTTTATTTTACTTTTACTTACTGTTCTTTGTTTCTTTATCTTTTAAATTCTATTTTTTCTCAGTTTTTAAGATTTATGATAGATCTTTCTGTAATCTAGAATAAAACAAAAGCCAATAAAATACATGACATAGCTTTAAAGAAAGAGTTTGTTATAGTCATATCAGTTGCAAAAAACAAATTGCTCAGCAGCTCCTGACCATATTTCATTAAGTTCAAGGCCTTCAGAGTAACAGCTGCAATCAGTAATGGCTGTCACATGTGTGAAGTTCTTGATTGTCCTTGAGTTGTTAGCGCTTGACGTTAGAGGTGCTATAAGTTTGAGTTCTCAATTGCTTGTGCCCTTGACAAGAACATGCTGCGATAAGCAATAAAGTGAAGATGAACTAAGTGTGCTATTGGATAGACAGGAAGTAGCACCAGTAGTTGTGAAATCAGGTTAAGCTGGCTGAATGTATTAGGATCACAACCAAGACTTTAGCTAATGATTTGGTTAAAAAATATTCATGTATATTTATGTTATTTAAAATCACGAGATCTTAAAGCAACAAGATATGTGTATAAGAACATTCATAAAGATTCCTTTCTTGGAAGTGTTGAAAACAGTGTTGTTATAATAAATTAAACTTAAACGGAATCAATTAATGACACTAAACAACACTTACTTTTAGAAAAGCAGCTTTTGGTCACATCAAATATATCATTTATAAAAATAAGGAATGACTCTTTACTGAACTGTTGTGTAAAAATAGGACAACAAATAGATTAGTGATAAAAAACATTACTAATTTTTAACTTCAATACTTGAAGTATGGTAAGTATAATGTGTGCGTACATGTGCATGAGAGAGAGAGCGCAAGTGCAAGTGAGCGAGAGATTGACAGACAGACTCAGAAACTTGCTATTTATCTTCAGTATTTTACAAGGATGTGACACAAACATTCTCAAGGAAATCCTCCCATTATTATTTATTCTTTATAAGGAAAACTTTTGTTATTTTTTTATTTTCTCAAAAATGGCTGAACAATTCTGATTAAAATGCCATATGTTTAAAATATAATTTTCCTGAAATGTTGAATGTTCTGTAAGCCAGAAATCTTCATGTGAATTACTTTATGTAATTGATGAACTGTAAGAGGTACACAAAATATTGCTACAAAAAGCATGTAAATCTTGTTAAAAACACAGTTAACTAATTACTAAAATTAGTAACAATGGCACTCCACTTTCTGAAATATTTCTTTTTATTCTATACAATTAACTAATATTTCCAAACTGTTGTTTGTTATTGGGGGAATTTTTACATATGCTTATGCATTTTGTTTTATGTGATGAGTGGCTGTTTATTTTCTTTTTGGTTATGCAAAAACACTAGAATTTCAAACCATGAATTAGCAATTTTAGTTTTACTTTCTGCGCTATATATGGTAAATATGGGAAGCATTGCATTCTACCCAAACATTCATATCAGGATTTCATCGGAAATATGTATTTTGGGACCTCTGAATCGAAAAAATTCATTTTCAGGAAAATATCCAAGTGGTTTGTGTGTGTATGTGCTTAACTGAAAAACGAAACATTTGTAAATACTTCAGCATCTTCCAAGGATACTACCCAAAGATTTTCAAGGAAATGCACTACTCAAGACTAGTCAACCGATACGGGGAGGAGATGTGATCAGCATCCTGCACACCCAGCCAGAAAGTTGACTTTCTTGACAGGGCCACTTACCTATTGTAAGCTCTTCAATTTCCTCACGATGCTGAGTGGGTACCGGTCCGTACCTGGGCCTTAAAATCCACACCCCAGGAGTGGGATCAATCCTTGGTCACCTTCCATGGCAGGGAACCAAAGCATACTGCCTTAGCCCACTATGCTATGGTGCAGGACATTTTAGAAGTGTAGCTTCAATAAAGTTTCAAAGTGAAAGTGGAAGTTTCAAAGGTTCTGCTTTATTCATATTAGCAAGTCCATTGGAAATTCAAAATAAACCACCATCAGAAAATTAAGGCAATTCAAAATAAAGTCATGAACTGTATACCTGATAGGAGTCTGTGATATTGGTGCTGATAAAATACCTGATGTTTTATGAAATCTTCTTAATGGGTTTCTGTCTGAGATTTTCTGCAGGACTTTTCTGCACTTAAATGCCTCCAGAAGAAAATTAAGAACAAAGCACATCTGGTTGTTTTTGTATTTTGAGTAACTCATATACTAAGCTGCAACAAGTTTAGCATGATTTTTCCAATTGCTACACATTGTTAGCAAGTATTGAAGGGATTCCTTCATTTTTATACCATTCATTACAAGTAACATATGCCTTGGATTCATTTTCAGCTAGCTAGACATAATTTAAATAGTTAGAAATAAAAGGTTGCTAAAAGTGAAACTAATTCCATGTTGAGTCACTAATCAGCTGAAGATGAATCTGCAACAACTGAAAACATTCTTGATTTTTTAAATGAACGTGAGTGAAGTTCCAAGTTTTAAGAGTTGCTAATCATCTCAGGATTTGACCGCAACAGTCCCAAAAACATTCCTGAGCTTTTAAATGATAGTGAGTGAAGTTCCAAGATTTAAAAGATGCTAATCAGTTGAGGATGGGACTGCAACAGTCCCAAAAATGTTCCTGATTTTGTAAATGGAAATAAGTGAAGTTTCAAGTTTTTAAAGGTATGACCTCAGTTTTAAGTTTTTCAACATAGCTAGTTTTTCAACACTAGCGAATATAGACTAAGGATTTTGAAAGATAGAGTGAACATGAAAAATTCAATGCCATGGCTGGGATTTGAACCATGGATCTCCTGGTTTCCCTCCAGTCGCTCTAACCCATTGAGCTACCATGGCCAATGTGCCGTTCTGACATTAAATTCTCCATTTGACTCGTATATTTCTCCAGAAAACTACTAGGAGCTCTCACAACCGAGATACACTGTTTGTGGCGACTTACTATCGTAAGTACTTGAGTCCCAGGCTTCATCATTTAACTCTTATTATTTTAGTTAATTGATGGAAGTTAATCAACTCTCCACACTAGCCGTATATAATAAGAGTTAAATGATGAAGCCTGGGACTCAAGTACTTACAATAGTAAGTCGCCACAAACGGTGTATCTTGGATGCGAGAGCCCCTAGTGATTTTTCGGGGAAATATATGAGTCAAATGGAGAATTTAATGTCAAGACTGCACGTTGGCCATGGTAGCTCAATGGGTTAGAGCGACTGGGCGGAAACGAGGAGATCCGTGGTTCAAATCCCGGCCATGGCATTGAATTTTTCATGTTGACTTTATCTTTCAAAATAGCTAGAAATATTTAAACAGTCACCAAAAACTGACAGTGATCTAACTCAAAACTACTCATAAATTGCAGAAGATTATGAAAAACTGAAACATGTACTCAAGAATATTCTGAGTCTCATACAAAGATACACTCAGCTTAGTAGACCTTTTTTAAATGAAATTAATATTCTTGTAAAAAGAAAAAACCTAAGAAACAAAAAAAATCAATATAACCCAAAGAGGAAAACATAACAGTTGTCATGGTTTTGTTTTTCAAAACTTTGGATTCTACTGGAGCAGAAATGAAAATAAGGTTTCAAGATTTGTGATACTTTACACGATCCTTGTAGGCACCATAGAATTTAAATGGTATTCTAAAGATTTTTCTTTTCTGCTCTTGAAATTTTGCAACATTACAAAAATATTTCAAACAATTGATTAACTGAAGAACAAACTGCATTTTTTGTAAGCTTAGGGGGCATAAAAGTTTTATTACAGTGAAGTCTTTTAAACTTTGAGAGGAAGACAAGCATGTACTTGAGAAATTATAAAAGGTAATTGCTTTAATTCACAACCATATCATTGGAAAGCCCTTTTTTTTTCATTTAAAAATAATTCTATCTCAATAGAAATGTTATACCCCAAAGTAGACTCACTTCATTAGCAAACAGAGTCTTGTACGATAATTAATATGTAGCTAAACAATTTTTCTTAAAATTCATTTTGTTCCCTTACTGAAGCCTATAAAACTTGACCTGATTTTTAAATCATGGACCACCACTGGAAAAAAAAAAAAGGAAGAAATAATATGAGTCAGGACATGATTCTGAAAATTTGAGGAAAAGATACACTTCTTGGAAAGTCTTATCTGAAGGGGGTTAATAAGAGTACCAACCTAAGGGGCTGAGTGAAATTTGTTAGTTTAATAATGGTTGGGTTTTACCTAAACTTTATAATCGCTTTGCAGTTGCAGCCGAAACTATTCCACTCTTCTTATAATAAACATCTTTTGATATGCTTTGCAGCTTAGAACCCACAATATTTCCACTATGCTCTGTGGCTTAGGTCCTTCAAGCCATGGGCTATGCTTTGCAGTTATATTTGTGTGTGGATAGTAGTGATAGTTTCATTTTTACATCTGTGACGTCAGAGCATATGGTAGAGGCAGAACACACTAGGCAGTGAAACTGGCAGCCTTTAGTAAAGAATGTAGAAAATTTGCAGTCATGACTTACGAGTAAATAATAATAATGATGATGATGATGATAAATAAATTAGCAGATTTGAATTTGGCGCTAACTTTGGCCAGCCGTCGGCGCCAACTAGTTAATCGAAATTGCAGTTTCCATCCCAATCGCAGATCGATACTAACATGTTTCACCTATCGAAACTTGAAACCGCGGGTATTAATCTGTACGCAGGTGCTTTAGAAGGATGAGCAAATTAATATTTTATATGCAAGGTATTAAGTGTTAATAACATACGATTATAGTTGCAAATGAACGCTAAGGCCTGTTGCATCGAGTAGTAGATATCAGCAACGATCAGCAAATACAAGTATGTGAATGTTAACTTATAGTTTTGTAGATTCTAGTTTCCTGTTTGCTAAGATTGGTTTCTATGTATTAATAGGGATGAACAAAATATGCCGCGAATGTGTTAACTTGCAGATTGAAGTTCGCTGTTCTCTAAGTTTATTTAATTACTGTCTCAATGGTTCTTTATTATACATACATTCAGCATCTGCTTATGTCAGCGAAATCGCCATGTGTTGTAGCTTGAACTGCTGTTGCAAACTAGGTATGAGATATTAGTGAAATAAAACCTAGGTACATATTTAAAGTATTTTGGAATAAAGGATGTTCTACATTGAACAAATCATGTTATTTCATCTTACCAATAGGTAATTGTAAAACATGACACTATTATTTTAGTACGTTTGCACCATCAAACACGAATAAATCTTTTCCAGTTTTGTTAGAGGTTGAAGTTACGTTTGCTTTAAAGGTGCTGCTATGGACTGCCTACATACGACTGCTGTATTTTCTTCCATTTTTGGCTTTTAAAGTTTTTTTTTCACATATTTCTCTCGTGATAAATTATAATTATAATTTAATATTTAATATTTAAATTTAATATTTAATATTTAAAATTATAATTTAATAGTTAAATCTTATAACCGAAAAACGAATCCACATTCACTTAGCTGAGGAGGTCCCTGCACGCCCGATATTTTTAAGCCTGACCAAATCTAATTTAAATCAAGCCATAAACTAAGTTCCAAAATAATGAATAAATTGATGGAAACTCTAAAATGTATTCGATTCTTGACGTATTTGCATACAACATGCTGTATTTCAAGCACTGAAAAACGCCACAAGTTAACATCCTTTTATCAAGCTTGAAGCCGACAGTCATTTGCAATTCAGGCTAATGCAGACCGTTCTTTAAATTAAGGTCAGCTGAGGTTATAGGTACAGCTTCTCTTATACATTCATGACGTCTGTGGTAAGATTAAATCAGGCACGAGTCTTTGTCGGAATAATTGAAGCTTTGTGTTGTATGTATTATAGTGCACGTCAAACTTAACATTTAGCTCCCGAAAGGCTTAGCAGTAGGATTGTCATATCTCCGGGTATCCATTTTATACATTTATGCCAATAGGAAACTGGCCGGGGAAAATCGTTTGAAATTTCAATTATTGATAAAAGCAGTATTGATACTCTTCGTTAGTTATGCAAATACCAATTTCTGCCCATCTAACGGGCCAAGTATGCAATCATGAATTCTCTCAGCAGCAATAAAAATGTCATAAAGAGAAAGTGAAACTGCCAGTTTAATATTATGGTAAAAATACATTATAGAATCATAGGTTGATAGTATTTCAATAAAATGTTGGCATTAACCAGTCTTGAAGCTTTACTTGAACAAAACATACACAACAGCGCAAGAATTTAAAATTCAAAAGAAATTACGTAGTATTCGCCAATGGCATATTTCTGACTTGGAACTTGGGGTGATGCTGACAACAGGAAAGTTTCCAAAACTGCCTCTACAGGATATAAAAATGTTCGCCAACTGATTTAGGTAAAATTAGTAACAATTAATGACAAATTACTGCTGTTTATACAGCACATTTAGATTAACAAAGATACAAACTGTGTATTAAATGTAAAGTTAATATATATTCATTTACGACCTCAAGTTGAAGTCATATCGGACGATGAAATAAATGAAATGTGTAGTGTTTAACGCCCGCTTTTACTACATACGGCACCGCAGGCGATGACACTGATGATACATGAGATGAAGATGGAGCACCGGTGGAATGAGATGGCGGGGGAAACCGGAGGTCCCGGAGAAAACCCGCCCCAGCGTCGTGTTGTCCATCACAAATCTCACTTTGCGGTCGCCTGGGATCGAACCCGGGCTGCCTTGGTGAGAGCCAAGCGGTCTAACCACTGAGCCACGGCGCGGCGTCGGACGATGAATGAAATGAGTGAAATGTACTCAAATGAGCCCAGGATCCATAAAACTTAGAGTTACCCGACATTAATCTTTAAGAATAAGGGAAAAGACCTTTCTACATAACACACCCTGACCAAAATTCGAACTCAGAACCTATTGAATGTGAGGCAGACACGCTACCGCTACGCTACAGAGGCAAACTAAAAGTGCAATAGATGTGTTTATATTAGCTACGGTAATTTATTTTAACATTTTTGTATGATTTCCCCGAGGCGTTCCTTGTTCTGTCGTATGATTTTTTTTTCCCTCATTGTTCTATTCCTTAGTTTCAGTGGTCATATCGGCTGTCTTCTACCTTCTGGAACATATTTTCTATAGGCAATGGTGTTAACTCTATACACTGGGTTTTTAAACATTAGATATCACACACACATACGTGCACGCACGCACACACATGAACCTATATTACGCTCACAGACTCTGGGGAGAATAGGGAACAATTTTGATTCGAGAAATTTATCACTCTCCAAACCGAAAATCGAACCCGGGATCTCTTACACAGGCAGGCAGTTGGTTACCAACTGAGCTTCGGGAACAGTTGTAAAATTATCATAACTTTTGCAACGTCCTATATACTTGCACTTGTATGGCCGACGAACACAAGTCGGAACAATGCTTGCAAATTCTAAAATATTTTCTTAAGTAATGGTTATTGCTGTAAATAAGTTACAAGAAATAACAGCGGGCTAGATTTAATATTTCCTCAGTCGTAATTATTTTGAAGTTAGCTGTAAATATTTCTTTATTGTGTTATCAAAAATGTTGCATGGTAATATTTTAAAGCATAATATGTATTATTATCACATTCCTTGGTAGAACGGTCCAATATAGCGGCGGGGGTAGCTGACGACTATTTACATTCTCGAAACATGGCAAAAGATCCACTGTTATTAATATATTCATAGAGCGGGAAAGTGTAAACATTCGATAATATCATAACGCTTTGTAGTGATTCTGTTATCGGCAGCACTTAAAGTACTGTCTCTTCGGGAAGAATTCGAATCAACAGTTTAGTTAAAAAAAAATATGTGAACGTGTACTTTACATTCCATAAAGTACATTAAATTGTCAGCCTCCCTTCTGTCAAAGTTGGTTCTCCACCACTAGTGTTTGTTTTCGAACTATTTTTTTTTATTGCATTTGGCCTTTAGGAAAAACCCATAAGGCCATCGAAGGGAACGAACTACTATTTTTTCCACCCAATGCAGACTGGGAAAAGAAGTACATGAAGGTTAATTCACGTGGTCAGAGATAAATTAGAGAAGCACATACATATATAGAGGGAAAATGTTAGAACCGCAGAAATTCCCAGAAATGTCCATTAATAATGTAATAACTTTGTCATTATTTGATAGTTCTCACATTTAGTATTTATAGATTTATTATTTATGTACTTATAGGACTGGTGCACAGAAAATATAATTTGTACGTGAACGGAATATTGTTATTTCAAAGAAGTAAGGCAACTGGAACAATACTTCCTGCACGCGAGCGATAAGACTGTCGAGCGATAAGTAATTTGAGTTTAATGGAAGCATTTGTACCTTGCGAAGCGACCATCGAGCAAGATTCTTGTGTCGCGAACTAAAAAATACGTCAAATGATCCTTCAGTTTTCGGACATCGTCGCGTAAATTCAATATATATGGACGTACATGGTTCTGTTTATGGATGTTGTATTATTGCCTTATGAGCTAGACGGTTGAATTCAGAACTGTAGTTTTCATATTTCAGAGTGGTTTGTGCCTTCGTTTTGTGGAACTAATGTTTTTCGTTGTTCAGACTTTTATCAAATGCAGATATGCAAATTTTGTACGAGAAATTCGTGTTAGGAATTCAGTTTGGGACATCGTCTCAGAAAATTAAAAATTGTTGCCATCTTATCTCTATTTCTCATATATGTATCAGATAAACATTCCAAGGTCAGCTGTTTTGACCTAAGAGAACTTCTAGCAACTGTACAACATACAGGATCCATATTATGTAGTATGAAACCAAAATAATGCAGAATCGGGCTGGTAGAACTGATATCGCCAACAAAACACAGTGCGACTACAACACATGTAACATGACCAAATAGTCTAGTAAACTCTGCTGCATAGCGTCATTGTATGTCGCGTAACACGGAGTCGCTAGCATAAAAGAGGCCTAACGTCGGTTCTAGCGGCAAACTCTTCGTCTACTCTAGGCGAAGGTTAGGGTGGACGAACTCCATAAAATACTTGGGAGTAAAGCTTGACAAGAGTTTGACTTTCGGGAGCACATTTGGGACCTCTCGCATTGGGCATGCGGAGCCTTGGCTTCGTTGTACTCGATATTGCGGTCCGGGGTGCCGACACCCCTTAAGTTACGATTTTTCAGGCTTTAGTGCTTCCTCTAATGCTTTACGCCTGTGCAGTCTGGGACATGGCTGCAGGCTCCTACCTGTTGCATTCGCCGCGGGGCCACATAATTTTACGAGCATTTTACCTTTCCATCAGAGCGCCCTGGTTAGGTCACTTGGAGATTATCGTACCAGAGAACGGAGCATAAAGTGACACTGGCTTCCCCGTATGACATGCGGGCACAACCGTTAACATTAAGATTATTACACCAGCCTCAAAATTATACATCCACCCAAGAATTAGTCTGGAAACTTCAAAATTCTAACTTTCTTCATTTAAATTTACCACCAGCAGTGCACAAGAGCGTTTCTCACGGTTTCTCAGCTGTTGAGGAGCTAATGCTACCTCCTTTCTTTCTCCACTTTTAAGTCTCACCCGCCACCCTGGAAACCCCTTTATCCTGATAATACGTGGTTACATCCCTTCTACACGTGTAACTCATCTTCGGGCTATGCCCCAGTCCGCCAACTCCTCCGTTCTAGCGGCAAGTCGCGATGCGTGCAGTAATGGATGAAACCACTCCAACTGCGACTGGTAATCAATGTACATAGCTGTATCAAAGGAAAAAATGTGGTGGCCAGTGGGCAGCTAATTTAATTTGCGAAATATAGTAAACACAGACTAAAATGGAAGCATAGGCTTTCATTTGAACAGCTTAAAGGGCCCAAACTAAAAAATGATCACTAAGAGGTACCGCATCGCTCAGTTTGCATCCTAGTCATAATCTAAAACTCAAACTCAGGCAGGAACCACCGCATACCTTGAATATTATTGATTTGACTGCATTGTTACTAAAACAACAAAACAACACCAGACTTAATTAACTCAATCATTATTTCGATATTCTTAGCAGGTGCAAATGTGCATACCAACTAGAGCATGAACTGGGATCCGTGCTCATAAAGATAGTGGATCAGACAATAAACCAGAAAAGTTTAGATTAGAGGTACCTACAGGTTCGGTGCTAGCGGAACTGACCTATCGGGAGTAATGCCTTCAGATTTCACGCAGCTCATTGTCTGTTGCCAGCTAAGATTGCTTATGGTTGAATCTGGTCTTTTCTAAGTGAGAATTAAATGTTAAGAACAAGTTATTTTGCTACATAATTTAATCAATTCTAGAATTTTCACAAATTACAAAAGCAGTCGCAATGAATTATTCGGATCGTTCTCTATTTTTTAAATAATAGTGCTTGGTATACTTTCATTAACATGAATCACATGCTCTCACTTAAAAATATCAACACCTACGTGTCTGTATCATGGAAAATCTGAAGTTCTGAATTTCTCAGGCCATAAAGGACGCAATGTAGGAGAATTATTTTACAAAAAGAAGATAATTCTGCTATATCTCCCTGAGTGTTCATATAGAGTACCTGTTGATTTCAACTTGCTCCCCAATTTGTAATAACAAATTAAAGACATTGCTAATTTTAGAGCGCAGGCGTATCCCAAAAAGTAGCAAACATGCTCTAGGAGTACAATTTAATGACAAAAACATTCTGTATATTCTCACAAAGTAGTTTTATATTTCTATGACTGATAAATTATAAGTTTTAATGGTACATAAATACGTATTCCCATTCTTACCGTGATGATGTGTAGGGCATAGGACCACAAACTGCAACGATGAACACTTGTTAGCACATCTTTCGTACTGCACCCACCTTCTACCTACGGATCCGTCTTAGCAATTCCAGACACCTGCATGCCACCGTCTAGTTGTTCCAAGTCTTTGACCTTCAGAGCTACAGGTTGTCAACGAGTGGCAGATGCACATATCTAATTTAATCCTACGAAAAATCACCCCACTACCATTACAACTCCTGCACTACTACCACCATCATCATAACATCACTGCTACTATTACTAGGACTATTACAGATGTGCTAATGTTGTAGTTCTACGTTTGCTACAATTACTATAATAACACTTACTATAACTGCTACTCCCCACCGGGCCGCGCCGTGGCTCAGTGGTTAGACCGCTTGGCTCTCACCAAGGCGGCCCGGGTTCGATCCCAGGCGACCGCAAAGTGAGATTTGTGGTGGACAACACGGCGCAGGGGCGGGTTTTCTCCGGGATCTCCAGTTTCCCCCGCCATCTTATTCCACCGGTGCTCCATCTTCATCTCATGTACCATCAGTGTCATCGCCTGCGGTGCCGTATGTAGTAAAAGCGGCCGTTAAACACTACACACATTTTACTCCCCACTAATACTGCTGTTGGCTGCTACTACTAATACATTGCTGTTCTACTACTACTACTACTACTACTACTACTACTACTACTACTACTACTACTACTACTACTACTACTACTACTACTACTATAGTTTATTTCTAGCCCTACCATTGCTGCTCATGCTGCTCTACTACCACCTACTGGAGGTTGCGAATAATGTTTTTCCTGTTTTTAACTATTTCTAATTTTGTAGTTCCAAAAACTAGCTACTAATTCCAAATACCTTTTTAAAGTAACCGTCAGGGATCTGCACAAATATTCACTGCATACATATAAACCAACTGCAAGTCGCTCTTTTAGCCTTCATTTGACTCGGATTCTTTAGTGGTGATTCTTATTCCTTAATGACTTGAAGCACTGCCAAGCGGTAAGAGGGTACTACCCTACCCCCTTTACCACTCTCTCTTCTTTCCTAATTTGATGTGGGAATACTAATTATAATGAATAACTATTAGCTATAATGCTGTGTTATGTCTGCTCTTTCTACTATTTTAAAGTCCCTCGTTAACCCGTTCCTTTACGCCGCTGATAGGACGGAATCACCTCTTGATTTCCAAGTCGATTTGCAGAACAGAACTTCAATCAGCTCCACGTTTATTACTAAGTGTGCTGTTTCCTAAGCATTACTAAATGTTATCGTGTGGCATGCAGCAATTCTGCGCCAATATTCAACCTTGACCTCTCGTTTCTGCACAAGGTCTTTCGAATGTGAAGATATATGGACATATCCGGCAAGATGCGCAAAAGCTGCACGATCTTCAGGAATTTTAAGTAGGTTAATAATATTTCTCAGTTTAATTAATAGGCAGAAAATATAATACCGACCTAAAGAAAAATCCCAGCAGGAAAGCTTGCTTTTGCTTAGTCAAGATCGACAAATACTTTGCGATACAATTATACCTATAGTTTCTCCAAGAAAACCATTCATATATACAAATTTGCAGAGCTACAATCTGCGTTTGGAGAAACTTAATGAGTTTTATAGTGAAACCAAAGAAAGCATATATCACAATTCTTTTATTTTAGTTTGTCTGTATAAGCGTTGCACTATTATCGGTAATCGAAATTCCGATTGTTGCGGTACTGATCAATAAATTGACATAGGGTCAAATCTATTTTGAGTTATTTTAAGTCATATAGCTCCTTAACTTTGTTTTGGAGTACTGAACCCGAAGATACCAAAGTTCGGTTTCAAGTGCAATTATGTTTTATGTTAATAATAAATACTTATTTTTATGATATGCAGAGAAGAATATAGATAAGGTAACTATGCTTTTAAAACAGTAGAATGTTATATATGAGGGCGGTCTAGTAAGTATTCGCGTTGGGAATGAAGATGTCAATTCTTTCAAATACAAATTAATTTCTTTCATAGTGCCCATTTATGAATATACACTTCTTCCAACTATACTTCTTCGTGACATTGGATCTACCTTTTGTTCCCGCGAGGCATTTTTCCATGTTTGAGAACAAGATCGCAAGGCAAATATTTTACCCGTCTGGCCGGTCCGTCAGCAATTCATAATATGATTCATCAGATTGGCGGCCAAAACACCGGATGAATATACTGGTCTGCTGGTATCATAAAACAGCACTTCCTTCGCTAAACGGGACCTGTTTCCTAAGCCGACAATGGCGTTGAGGAACAAGATCCTCCTCTACAAGCAGGTTCTGAGACCTGCACTAACATACGCCTGCCAAGTCTGGGGTGTTGCCGCAAAAACACACCTCTACAAGTTACAAGTACTACAAAACTGCTACCTTCGTACCGCAACCCATGCCCACTGGTACATTCCCAACAAACATCCACTCTGATCTCAAATTTCCTAAACTTACAGACCATATCCTGCACCTTTCCCGCAGCTTCTACGCTAAGCTTCCTTCAAGCTTCAACCACCTAATCCGCGGCCTCGGGGAGTACGACCTCGACCCCGGAGAAACTTATTGTCACCCGAACTTCGGGACTTCCTGTGGAGTCGACCGGCGGTGGGGCCGGACTGTAGGCGTTCGGCCACGCCAACCCATTTGTCTTATAGCGGTAACGAAGGGTGGCTGGAAAAACACCACTGTGCCGTCTCTTTCACCTCCCCCTGAGTTCTCGAACATACAGGATATTTCATCTAATCCGGAACCTTCTAGATTGGCCAGTTGGTCCTTTATAAGCAACGCGCCGGGCTGGAGAGAGTTCAGTTCTTGGCGAGCAGCTGTGAGGAGCGCCCAGAGAGGGGACAGACTGCGTACGTGCATCGGAGGAGTGTACGTAATTGTGAGTGCAAGTGGAACTGTAACGGACGAACTGGTGAATTGTAATTGTGTGCGCTACGTACTTCTGTGTAATCGGCAAGTGTTCCAACTGTAATTCGGTGGAAATAAAGAACATTTTTGAGTGGTGCAATTGGACTTTTCATTTCACGAACCCACAAAGTCACATTATAAAAGACCCACACTTGTACTAGGACCGCCATAAACACAAAACTAAATATCACACAAAAAACAAAAAGAAAAGAACACGTTCATAGAACTACACAAACATTTCTCAAACATATCACCACCATCCACTATCTAAAACCCACCTCTATGCCAGTAAGGGATACAATTCCAGTATGGCAACAGTCGACGGATCCTCCTTCGCGGAGGAGGACTCCATTCAGCAACCTCTGTGCTTGTGTATCACTTTTCCGGCCGATGCAACCGTTTTTGCGTGCTTTATAGCAAATTCTTAGGAAACAACCCCGTTATTTTGATTGTTGCTTGGTTTCCGGAGGTTTGTTTGTTTTTTTTTTTTTTTTTTTTTTTTTTTTTTTTTTTTTTTTTTTTTTTTGTAATTTACGTCCTCCAACGTTAAGTCATATCGGACGATGAATAAAATGGGTGAAATGATGCTCAAATGAGCACAGGGTCCATAGATCTTAGAGTTACCCGACATTCGTCTTTCAGGATAAGGGAAAACCCCGGAAAAACCTTATCGAGGTAACTCACCCTGACCGAGATTCGAACTGGGGACCTCTTGAACGTGAGGCAGACATGCTACCACCACGCTACCGAGGAGGGCATTTCCAGAGTATGATGACCCAGGTTTCATTGACGGTAACATTCCAATGAAAAGCTCCTCATTTCGCCTAAGAGCTCCAAACACATTTCGAAGTTGAAAGTCGTGCATGATAATTTTTCATATCCAGCTTTTATATCAGGTATGAATTGCTGTTCCCGTCAGCGCACCTGTGGTGTCTATCACTTCGCGAACTTTTGTTCGACGATCAGCGAGAATCAAATTGCTGACATTGTCGATGACTTCCTTGATAATCATATCTGCCGAATGTCCTGGCATTTCGCATCAAAACTGTATGTTCCACCATATTTAATGTCATTGAATGAATGTTTAAGTGTTACAGTATATGAAAAATGTCCCAATAAAAAACAGTATCCAAATTTGGTTTTATCTCCTCGCGGGTTTTCCCATCCAAAAATAAAAAGCGAATCACTGAATGATACTCCACCTTTTCCATTTTATCAGAAACACTGTGAACTGTTGAAGTGCCTGCCAAATCCAAAGTAACATATCAATCACAACTAAATTTGTTTTTACGATGTGCTAAAGTGGCAATGCACAATGTTAACATCACATTGTCTTGGTAACACTCTCTGTTTTGAAACATGGATACTTATTGAACCCTTTGTATTATACTTTGTCTCAACAATAAAAGGGTGAAAAAATACTAAACATTTTTCTCAGATGAATTACATAGGTTTGAAAACTAACAATAAATAAATAGTATGTAATTTTCATGCTATATTGGTATTTAGTTCATCGGTTTAAAATGTGTAATTAACACAGCATTCATTCACAAATTGGAGTTTTTTTAAAAATTACATCCTCCAACGTTAGATCATGTCAGACAATGGGTGAAATGATGCACAAGTGAACCCAGTGTCCACAAAGCTTAGAGTTACCTGAGACTCATCTTTCAGGGTAGGAGAAAACCCTGGGGGAAAAACCTTATCCACTTAATTCACCCTAATTGAGATTCAAACTTGGAATCTTATGAACGTGAGGCATACACACTACCATATAGCTACTGAGGTGGGAAAAACTTGGGTCACCTATCCACAAACCATTAATATATGAAAACAGTTGGATTTCAATGACTTCATTATTTTGTTTATTAACAGTGTTGTCTATTGCCAGGATCAGTGCCTTTGTGTTTCATACTTTTTGCCATAGCATTTATTTGTAACTTTCCAGTGTTGATGTCATAGCCGAGGTCAGGTTTCTTTTACCCCATTTTGTTCTCATTGTTGTAGCCAAATTCACCTTAATTTTCTCCATTTTATTCATTTCAATTAAAACTCCACCATTTTAAATTTGCACATAGTGGTGACACAAAACATCATCATCATCATCATCATCATCATCATCATCATCATCATCATCATCATCATCATCATCATCATCATCATCATCATCATCATCATCATCATCATCATCATCATCATCATCATCATCATCATCATCATCATCATCATCATCATCATCATCATCATCATCATCATCATCATCATCATCATCATCATCATCATCATCATCATCATCATCATAATCAATCAATCAATCATCATCATCATGCCTGCTTCGGTAGCGTGGTGGTAGCGAGTCTGCCTCACGTTCAAGAGGTCCCGAGTTCGAATCTCGGTCAGGATGAGTTACCTGGGTAAGGTTTTTTCCAGGGTTTTCCCTTATCCTGAAAGAGGAATGTCGGGTAACTCTAAGCTCTATGGACCCTGGGCTCATTTGAGCGTCATTTCACCCATTCCACTCATCGTCCGATATGACTTAACATTGGAGGACGTAAATTACAAAAAAAAAAAAAAAAAAAAAAAAAAAAGAAGAACCTACCTTAGTCCAAAAATATACCCACACTTACCTGTACAAGACCTTGGCAACACCAGTCCTCTGATACATTAGCAAAGCTTGGACCTTACAGAACTGTGATGAAAATAAAATTACTGCCAGTGAAATGAACATTTGCAGATTATGCTGAATGGGACCATCAACGAAATGAAGGCATCCCACAAGAACTGGAAACAGAGCCTATCGTGCAATATATTCATCAATATCCAGAACATTGGTTTCAGCGTTTAACCATATATGCCATGCCCATGGCTACCAGGTCATTTAATGTAATGCTGGTATGTTGGTCTTGGTAGCTCAATGGTTAAGAACAATTGGATGGAGACCGGGAGATCCATGGATCAAATCCCAGCTATGGCATTGCATTTTTTGGTTTGACTATCTATAAGAATACTTTTTTAATGTGTATAAAAGTTGGAAAACCAGCTGAATTAAATAGGTAAATTGAGACATTCCCCATGAAGAGTCAGTTTACTAGAAGAGGGTTGTAACTTCTAAGGTAGAAAATTTTGGTTCTGGTATAGTCATGTATCATCTGAATGTAAGAACTGAAACATGGTCAACGCATTATCAGCAAGGTAGTATCCCAATTCATCGCTGTACTCAAATTTAACATTTTATAAAATCTGGTACAATTTCTGGTTTGTGGCATTACTTTTTGTAAAGGATCATTATAGGTACAATTCAACAGAATTTTTGAAATAAATATAAAAGGTATGGTAGATACTGAAACAGTTTATTGATTTATTGTTTTAACATAGCAACTATATACAATCACAACCATTTTTACATTGAAGAAATAAGATATTTAGACAGAAAAAATGATGAAGTACACACAATTCATTGAAGAGTAGACTTCAATGAGTAGACTTGCTGCTATTACTACATAATGTAATATCTTACCTCACTATTCTGACTCTCACTATATCTTTGTACTGTTAATATGACTGATTCAATCCACATTCAGATGTAAAAAGTAAGAACTTTTGCTAACAGTAATTAACAATATGTGGAGTGGAAATCTGAGAAAGATAGTACCTATCTAGAAAACCACAATTTCTGTATTCTGACACTTCTCTAAAAGATATGTGTTACTACTGAGGTATTTAAGGTTCTACTTGTTTGTTCTAGCATAAACAAGCTAAAAAGTGAGAATTAAGATGGGTTTTCAATAAACATATCGAAATGACATGTTGTTCATTAAAGCAAATTCCATTTATTTAATAAAAGCATGTAAAAATGATATGTCAGTCATGCTTGTATGGTATTTAAGTTTACCAAGTACCAAATGTCATTTGAAGTGACCCATCACATACTTTCTCATGTTAATTCATCAGTAGCCATAAGGCTTAAATAAAATTTTGATGATTTAGAGTTGAGTTAAATTTGATTTAGATTTGATGGACTGAGGACGAAAGTGATTTGCTTTTGAAACCGATTTCCATTGGAAATAAGTATTAACATCAAGTTTCTTAAGATAAGTGTAGCTTTAGTAACAAATATTTATATTTGTGTAATATTTATTGCTTCACTGTAACTAGCTTCATTTTCTACGTAATCCCAAACATCTTAATAAATATATATTTAGCTAAAAAGCTAATGAGACTCTACTAATCATTGTTCATACAAGTGAAAACATGGTGGGTAAACTCTTGTATTAGCATGTATGTCAATTCAAACAAATATCCACAAATATTTAAGCAGGTATTTAAAAGAGTAAACATATGTCAAATTTCAATGCGTCAGTTATAAGTTTGTTTTGCAAACAAAATCTGCCATTTAGCAAATTAAGAACATATTTATGTTCTCTTAGTAAATGTAACTTTGGAAAACAATGCTGACCTTAGTCTGAATGTTCAGTATTAAAATGTTTAGTCTTATTGTTAATCTCATTTCTGAATATAAATCTTATAGTCTTACATTCATTATACATAAATACATTTTACTACACAACAGTAAGATTCTTAAATAGCTTAGTATTTATTTGATGGATAGCATGTATCACATTTGTACATTTGAAATGTTAGTTAATTAAACCAGTAAACTGATATTAAAATTTTATATTTAACAGCTTTATACATGCATAAGCAAAATATAATAACAAAGAGTAATAAGAGCCAGACCATCCAGTGGCAACAGATTTATACTATGTTGATACATACTTTTAAATTCAGTTTGTAGTGGAAACCTGAATGATTTTCAGGCTCATTCATACAAAGGCTGACATTCATGCCACTTTTGTTACTATCTAAATGAAATTTCATCCGTTTTAGACTTTTAAATTTTTAACTTCATTTGAACAGGATTTGCGCTAAAAAATTTGAACTCATTCTGGTCACATAAATTTTCATAGCTTAATTTAAATTCAAACCAATTTTTGACATTGAATATCTTATAGTTATATTGATTAAAAAAAAACACTATAGATAATGTATCTTAGCATCTGTTTTGCTTGCACAGTTCTGAGATAAGTAACATGCAGTATCTATTGAGATTTAACTGTATTGGAACACCACAGTGAAGCAAACAAAAGTGAAAACAAACAAACAAACAAACAAAACTGAAGCAGATGTGTAATAAATACGACTCATCTATAAATTAATAATGTAATATCTATATTAGAAATTTCATCACTTTAACTATCTGAGGCTTGGCTTCAAGGAATTCATTTGGTAAAATATTTGAATATTTTGTTTCTTAATGACAATGTCAATTGCCAGGATCATATCAGCACTATTGGTATGCTGAAATTTCATCTTGCAAGTTATTTTACATGCCAGTTTATCTCTGACATACAAATTATAGGCACACTTAAAAACAATCGTTCTGGTCTAGATTTGAACCCACAACCTTAGATCACTAACCAGCTGAGCCACCCAGACTGACAATTCAGTTGGTAATATGTGTGTGTGTGTGTGTGTGCGCACATAAATTAAAATTAAAGTAAATTAGAATGCAAGTATTACCAATGAGCATCTTGAAAATGGTTAATTTCACAAAAAAGATATTTAACATATATTTTGCGAGATTTAACTGTATTGGAACACCACAGTGAAGCGAAAAATTATTAATTTTTTAGATGAGTCGTATTTATTACACATCTGCTTCACTTTCGTATTTTTTCTTCTTTTTCTTTCTATGAAAGTGAAGCAGATGTGTAATCAATACGACTCATCTAAAAATTAATATATATTATGTGCTCTAATGAGATCTACATTTGTTGTGCAGAAAGAATTTGCCTATCTCTTGTGGATTACAACTTATGCAAGTCATTCAGAATGAAGAGGACTTCAGAGCCTGTTCCCAGAAAACTCAAAATATACATTTCATTTGTTGTGAAAATATCTTATATATTTTAATCATAATCATTGGAATTATTTTTGAGAAAATTGAACTTTTTGAACATTTTTAATATAAAGGGAAATTTGAAGTAAATTTTTATTTGCATCCTTTGCAGATGCTTATACATATATGATATAACTGTAATCAAACGTTTTTTATTTCATTTGAATGATAATTGATGTTAATGTGTTTTATGACCAGGGCAAGAACTTTAGACACCGAACCTAATAAATTTGCTATGCCGAGTCCATAGAATTAGATTTGTTTACAAAAAACTGAGGGTGGGATAAGGACATTTGTAGAGCATGCTACACCTGATTCTGACCTTGGGTACATACAGTCGGTCGACAACAAACAGAGGCTCTTGACTAAGCGCGTATATATGAATAATAGGAGAAAGTCCCTAAGCTCATTCATTCTCTCCTTTGTGAACAGATACACAGGCCTATTGAAATAACATTGTTTAAATTTTAATTATAATCATTAACTGTATTGCAATGTACAACAACATACATTCGTAAATTCTCAAATTTGAAACTGACAAAATATTTTTGTATTAAGAGAATGTTCTCTCTAAATTGCATGATGTGATTGGAGCATACCTGAAACAGTTTATATTTGAATCTGTGTTATTATTTAAACAGTTTTGCACTTCACACAGTTTTGAATATGATGGATTGGTTTTAAGAACACATTGAAGTTTTTATTTAACACAATTACTATTAGTATCATCAGGGATTTCATTTGTTTTTTCACAAGCTTTTCCTGCCACCCCTAAAGCAGCACACATTTCAATATTCGAAGTCTCCAAATAGGTGATAGTTAATGCAAAACGTTTGAAATTATTTGCTATGTGCCAAATATTTTCGAAAAGTTTGAGACATTTCACAGTTTTGATGGCACATCTGTCTTTGTCATCAAAATTGTTGAGAACTTCAACTATTGTTTGACAATATTTAGCATACTAAACAACTGCATGAAGCCAAGTACCCCATTGCATTATGATTGGTCATGGAGGTAATGGAATGTCAGAAGGTTCCATAAGTCAGTGTCTCGCGACCTCCACCCACCTCGTTGCAATGTTTTGGTGTCCAAAGTTCCTGCCCTGTTTATGAGCTAACCTAAAACCAAAAATTCAATTTTTCAAACTTTAATTATCTGTATGTGTATGACCAAATTGATTATTATGAAACTATATTTGACATACTTAAGCTCCCATTACAGAATGGCTGCATGGCATGTGAATTGCTTATTAAAGGGAGGGGTTTCAATGAAATGCAAAATCATAAAATTAAAATATCTCATATATTATTATGCTTTTTAGAAATGTGGCACAGTTATAAACATGGTGATTCTGACTAGTTGCATTAAATATAATATTTTGTTATCATGAATATTAAAGAGTTTTATACAAAATTTCGGATAACATTGATATACATAACATTTAAGTTGCAAAGTTATGTTTATAATTTTTATCAACATTCCTGATAAAACAGTTTTATGATCAATTTTTAAAATACTCCATTAAATATGTCACACAGAGGAAAAGAGGAAAGTGAGGGGTGAAAAACAATGAGGATGGTAAGAGAGAAAAGAGAGAGGGAACAAGAAAGAATAATAGTGAAAGAAATAACAATTAAGTGCAAAAGGGTATGACGATGAGGAGTTGGAGAGAGATTGTAAGAGGCCAGGGAGGGGAATTGAATGAAAGGGAGAAAGAGGATGAAAGAGGTACAGTGAAAGAATGGATGATGGAACAGAGGGAGAGAGGCAGAAAGAGAGACGAGAATCCTCGTAGTTATTCAGCAATATAAATGGAACTGTGGGCTCTCCAAAAGACCATAAAATACAAAATATTGGACATAGGTACTATTTTAAGAATGATTTTGTAACTTAATAATCAGTTAATCACATTGTGAGCTAATGAAATATGTTCTCTCAAGTTCCACTTTATTCAGCATATCTACATAGCAAAACTCCTACAACACCTTTTGATCATAAACTATTCCTGCAACTGTTTTGTTTTGAATGTACCATTGCATTGCTTAGACAAATTTAAGTTACAACATTAAAGACTAAATATGTAGAAAACTACCATAATAAAACTTGGCATTTACTAATAAAATATTTTGACTTATATACACAAATAATTTATAAATATAATTACTGGAGCAGCTGAAACAGCCAATATTCCATCTGAATACCTTGGCATGATATGAAATATCTAGCTGTTTTAAAACTGGAAGATAACACTGCTAATAATGACCACTGACTGCCTTCTCTTGTTAAAATACAGTTGTTGTGTTTGTAGTACTGCGAAGACTATATATTTTGGCAATTATATTGTTACTGAGCAAAAATAAACAAAATCTTAACTTTTGAGTTAATACACATTTTTGAGCAATTGTGCCTTATTCTCTGCTTACTTTCACTGTTTACGTCCATGGTGAAATGGTATACAAACAATTCTAATACAATTACATTCAAATAAATGCTACAAGTCTCATAATTATGTGCAATTGTGATAGAAAGGAGTGTCTTGTTTCATGGATTAAAATATTGATCAGGAGGAAAACCTCTTAGACATAACTATTCAAAAATAGAAATTAATTAATTTAAGCAATTGCCCAAGACAGAATATTCATATTACACTTAGTGTGCTTGTAATAAAAAAATTGTTGTCCCAATAGTTCCCATTATAGAGACTAGGATCCTATTTTACACCTGTATTTTTGAGATAATCTTACTCTAGAATGAAACAAATAGGTTCTAAAGATGAACACATTTTTTTTCAAATGTTCTAATTATGGACAAAAGAAGCCATTTGAAATTTCTTTTATATGTTTAAGTAGAAATAGCAAAAGTAAAAAGTCTCCAACAAGTCTTAATGTTTAGGGTAATCTAGTTTAAAGTGCTGGGGCAGCAATGCAATATAGAGAAGCTTGCTCATGTATAAAAGTAGAGTTCATAATAACTGTATGATAATAACTTCAAAAGTAGAATGGGAACTTTGGCCTCAACTTAATTCAAACAAAATTACTGAAATCCCTTTTACAGACGGATATATGTAGTCAAACTGAAAAATTCAATGCCATGGCCAGAATTTGAACCATTGATCTCCTGGTCTCCGTCCGGTTGCTCTTAACCATTAAGCTACCATGGCCAACATGCCGATATGACATTAAATTCTCCAATTGACTCATTGGTGTTGTGCAAAAGGATATTAGTGGGCAGAATTCAAAAACATTTCAGGAAATCTAGCTTGTCTAACTGCAGCTATTACAAAAGTTCTTTGCAAATGCTGAAAACAAATGCAACTCTGCAGTGTTATTCTATGCTCCTTTTAGGACTAATATGTAGCAGACTGTTCATCTTCAAGTCTTTTGATTTTATTCTTGCTTAAGAACTGAATGCCTTTAAAAGGTGTTATACATTATGTACAGTACAAAACAAGAGCTGTTTTCACATCATCTTGTTTCTGAATTGCTCTTTTCTAAGTAAAAGAGCACAGGAGGGGAAAGGTATGCTACATCTGTTGCTTCTTATTATCCTTCTCACTTATTGGTTTGTTGTGTAAGAAGATTGAGCAGTTCATCATGGTCCATGTTATTAAGAGTGTGAATATCAACACCTAATGCATTGGCGAGACTTGTCATGTCGAGTCCAAAAGACTTCAGAAGTTCAATGAAGTCCATTTCTTGACCAGTAACAGGATTATGTAACTTTGGGCAGGAATGATTGCACTGTGGCCATGAGCATCGTTCGATGAGATGATGTGGGCATTTTGTAGTTACTCCTCGTTCTACTCTTTTACGTCCTCCACCACCACCATGTCGACCTGCTGGCCAAGAAGTGTTTTTATAAAATTTGAACCTCATGCAATTCAACCCTAATTTCTTGTTGAAAGTAGTGTTATCTTTTATATCGAAATTTAACTATGGAACACCACAGTGAAACAAAACAATTATTAAATGATAGATGAGTTGCATTTATTACACATCAGTTTCACTTACGTACATATATTGTGGATATGTTTTATGAACTATCATTCACATCATTGGCTCTAAATGAAGCTGATGTGTAATAAATACTACTCATCTATAATTTAATAAGTGTTATCTTTATTGAATTTGAGTTGTGAATTGCTTTGCTGAAGTTCTTTAATTAAGTTAAATTAATTCAGTTTAATTGATAAGAGAAGTGAAATGTAATGTTGCTAGCATAAAATAAATGTATATGCTTGTGTATTTGGTTCACTTCGCTAATTTCAGTTTTTACTCATAAAATGCAATATAAAAGAGTCAAAAGAAAGCATATAGAATTTCTTACTCTCATATAACGAGTAGCTACAGACATATCCATACCTTGTAATACATTTTCTGGTATTTTGGTACAGCTCTTCCAATTTCAAATTGTTAGCACTGATGGCATATTATACTTCAGATTTTCTCATGATTACCATAAATTGAATTACACTGGTAGTGGCAACTAAGATAAAACTGATTTAATATAAAAATTATTTGTGGTTGGTTTATTGACACTCGTCACTTACTTTTTCATATATTTATGAGAGACTAGTTTCAAAGGCCCTGGCCTCCATTTTCAATCTCTTCCCAACTGGCAACTGATGTTATCTGCTCTCTCTGGTGGTGGAACTATGAACTTTTTTGTCAAATTATCTGCTGGCGGGATTTCAAAGTTCATTACGCGATCCTTATTTTTCCAGATGAATATGTTCTCCCATGTTGTCAATCTATTTTGGTTTATCACTCCTTTTAATAATTTTGGATTTGGATCAATGTCATGGTTTTCATTCCAAAAATGAAATGCTACTGCTGACTTGTCTTCTTGTTTCAATCTGATGTTTCTAAAGTGTTCTTTGACTCTGGTTTTTAAATTTCTTTTTGTTTGACCTATGTAGCATTTTTCACAATTCTTGCAATTTATTTGGTATATTCCAGATTTGTTACCTGAAGGAATTTCATCTTTTGTTTTTGAATTTAGTAATTTTAAAATTGAGTATCTATTAGTAGGTGCCAAGATGATATTTTGTTCCTTGAATATCTTTTTAAATTTATTAAATGTTTTTGGATGATATGTGAATGAACTGAATATGCTGTTGCTTTCTTTTTCTTTAATAAATGTGGTTGTTTCCTTAATGGTTTTCTTTAGTTTAGATTTTCTAATTTTCTTCAACACCAAACTTTTGTTGTATCCGTTTTCTTCTGCTATGTGTATTATTGCTTTTTGTTCCTTGAAATATTCTTCTTTTTCCATGGGTATGTTGACTAGTCTGTGTGTAAGGCTGTTTATTATTGCATGTTTATGCGTAATTGGGTTGTGGCTATTATTTTTTATATAATTTTCTGAATGTGTTGGCTTCCTGTAAATTCCAAATTTTATTTTTGTATCATTCCTGATGATATTTAGATCCAAGAAAGGTAATTGTCCATTGATTTCCTTTTCTATTGTGAATTTGATAGTCCTTTCTTGCAGATTGAGTAATTTTAATGCATCATCTAAATGTTTACTGGGTACAATTGCAAAGATGTCGTCAACATATCTATACCAAACCTTGATCTTCAATGATCTTCATGATCTTCCCATGATCTTCAAGGTTTGGTATAGATATGTTGACGACATCTTTGCAATTGTACCAAGTAAACATTTAGATGATGCATTAAAATTACTCAATCTGCAAGAAAGGACTATCAAATTCACAATAGAAAAGGAAATCAATGGACAATTACCTTTCTTGGATCTAAATATCATCAGGAATGATACAAAAATAAAATTTGGAATTTACAGGAAGCCAACACATTCAGAAAATTATATAAAAAATAATAGCCACAACCCAATTACGCATAAACATGCAATAATAAACAGCCTTACACACAGACTAGTCAACATACCCATGGAAAAAGAAGAATATTTCAAGGAACAAAAAGCAATAATACACATAGCAGAAGAAAACGGATACAACAAAAGTTTGGTGTTGAAGAAAATTAGAAAATCTAAACTAAAGAAAACCATTAAGGAAACAACCACATTTATTAAAGAAAAAGAAAGCAACAGCATATTCAGTTCATTCACATATCATCCAAAAACATTTAATAAATTTAAAAAGATATTCAAGGAACAAAATATCATCTTGGCACCTACTAATAGATACTCAATTTTAAAATTACTAAATTCAAAAACAAAAGATGAAATTCCTTCAGGTAACAAATCTGGAATATACCAAATAAATTGCAAGAATTGTGAAAAATGCTACATAGGTCAAACAAAAAGAAATTTAAAAACCAGAGTCAAAGAACACTTTAGAAACATCAGATTGAAACAAGAAGACAAGTCAGCAGTAGCATTTCATTTTTGGAATGAAAACCATTACATTGATCCAAATCCAAAATTATTAAAAGGAGTGATAAACCAAAATAGATTGACAACATGGGAGAACATATTCATCTGGAAAAATAAGGATCGCGTAATGAACTTTGAAATCCCGCCAGCAGATAATTTGACAAAAAAGTTCATAGTTCCACCACCAGAGAGAGCAGATAACATCAGTTGCCAGTTGGGAAGAGATTGAAAATGGAGGCCAGGGCCTTTGAAACTAGTCTCTCATAAATATATGAAAAAGTAAGTGACGAGTGTCAATAAACCAACCACAAATAATTTTTATATTAATTTTGACGTCACTGTTACTAAATTCCTCCAAACACACATAAAACTGATTTGTTACTTAACATAGTCTTTGGACCGAACAGTAATATATCGAACCTGTTAAATTCCAAATGAGAGATGTGATTCCACTTTTTTGGGTATTTCAATTTACAAGAGCTGAATTCGTCCTCATTCTTTATATTCTATTCATGAAATGCCTTTGCACTAGGTCAGAGAAGTCTCCGAGGCTCAATGTGGTTTTGGAAAATTAAATAGTCAACCAGTCTTTTATTTCATCATGCCAAGTATCATTTGTTGCTCAAAAATTTTCCACATATTTTCTGAGAATATACATGAGTTGACTTAGAGCTAATTTTAATATGAAATTTCAATTGCTCTCAATTGCTCTCCCCTAACTGGAAGTTTGTTTACTGAAAATACCATTTCAAAATATTTATCGTCTTCCAGTTAGCAAACCACATTCCTCCAAATCTTTCTTTTTTTGTTCTTCCATGGTTACCTTAAAGATCAAGTAGTGATCAATGAAAAACAGACTATGTAGAAGAATGTAATGATTAAGGCAACAATATTGATTGAAATTACTGCATTAAATTGCCAGAAGTATACAGATATGGTATGGATTTGCTTACTTCATTCTCACCACCTACTCAGATGGCGAGAAATTCTCTCAGATATAAATATTTGTATTCCTAGAACCATGCAGATGAACATTTTAAAACCCTGTTCTGCCTGAATCATTCCATGCGCTTAGATTATGTAGTGTCAAATTAGACACCATAAATATAATTAAAATAAAAAAAAGTATTTAGCATTCTAGTTTTAAAAAAGCATTAATTTTTCTCTTATACTTTCACATTTTCTTTTTTTTCACTAATGGAATATAAAAATGAAACTGTAATATAGGTACATACTCTGAACATAGAGATTAGTATCAATTAAAAAAAAAATGAATATATATATATATATAATATTGTACATTTTGTTATGTCTAGTTTTCATCATATACATTTTTAGAGTAGTGCTATCTTTCATAGGGCTCCAATTGAAAAACATGGCTTTCATCATTGAAATTCATTGAAATTTCTTATCATTTTGATATTTATTACATTACCTTTCTTCTTTCGCTTCTTTTTTCCTTTTCCATGGTTTCCAGGTGAGTTTCCATTGTTTCCAGCTCCCATAGCAGCAATGTTGTTATGTTTCTTTCTCCTTCTTCTCCTCCGCTCTTCTGGGGGTGGAGAAGATGATGCTACTATTGTATGTGCACCAGTACCAGATCGTATGAGATTTTTAGCAGCTAATTTAACACTAAGTGGTGAATCACCTAGCATAGCCAATCCTTCAGTGTCACTGAAAATAGAGAATTTGTTATTACTAAGTGCTTTTTGCTGAGACTTTTGTAACATTATGCAATATTTATATTGTCTGCTGAATGTAGATCCCTCAGCCTTTTGGTCGGTGGTCGTGATGCGTGTTCCATGCTATGCTCAGTGTATATTTTTATTGATACTGGTAACATATTATTACTGATTTTATGATGGTTATTATGATATATTGATTACCTATTGCATAAATGGACATAATTACTTTTTATTTTATCAGTATTTATGTTCAAACGAAAATTGGAGTACCATTTCTGGATTGTAATAATCCGATAATGCAATCACACACAAATACACATGCGTTTTACCTCTATAAACAAGGAATAATAACAGCTATCTGAAGCTCACTGCCGCTTGTCCAATAAGTGGAAGAGCTCATGGCCTTGAGTTCATTCAGATGTGTTGCACAGGTCTGATGTGCAATTCCCGGCCAAAGAGCTGATGGACCACTCTGTATTTTACTTTACAAAATAATTTGTTGCATCATATTTTAACCCTCACATTACTAAACAAGGTATTTTGGTTATTTCTAGGAATAACATCAATATACTCTTAATGAAATCAGATTTTAACAGTCTGTTAAAGAGCGGAACAGGCCTCTTATTTCTAGATAGTTCTTCTAGTGTTTATGTTTCGTGAGAGCACTTTCTCTTCAAGCTGCCAGATGACTGGTACCATCTGCTGTGTCCTATAGCTGTATCATATTTAGTTGAAATTAAATGTTACAATATGTTTTATATTCTTTTGTGCTTGTATATAAAGTTTCATACTGCATATAATTGCATATTATCCTAGTTACAGAATATTTCATTATATTTCCATTAACAAACATATAATATACATATGTGAATATTTTAGATTTAAAAATTAATATTTAAACACTTTAGTGGCAAAATACTAAAATCCTTACAATGAAAGTTGAAATAAAATTTTATATTGCTACTTTAAAGTCTGCATGAAAAATAAGCATTAAAATATGCAGTGTTTTAGGGAAAAATACTAACATTAAAGTTTTGTGTTCTGTGGGCAAATATTTTTGAGATTAAAAACATAATTCTTCCTGAAGAAATGTCTGCAGAATTAAAAAGTGCTTTCAAAGTTATCCAATATCTGTAGATGTGAGAAAATCCATATAACATACAGACTTGTTTAACTGATTAAATATAAACTTACACCTCAGCATTTGAAGAAAATGATCATTGTATATTGCACATTGAATTACAGTGACTGAAATGATGTCTAAGAAAGGTACATACAATGATACATTTGTACTTCGGCACATTGTAAGCACTAAAAAGTTAAGTTTTATTTCAGACAGCTGCACATCTTTTTAAGTTATAGAGCATATTTTTTTTGTTCCATTTATACCTAAACTGTAACTACCATATGTTCCCTGAGCAACTGGACCGTCCATCAGCGGTACCATAATGGGTGAGGGCCGACACGCTCTCTGCCAGAATTACGCCTAAAGGACCGGCAGGTAACATGTATGGAACTCTCTACTGTACTAACTTATATTGGGCTTACTTGAAATCACAATAGATGTTGAAAATGATGACCATCAACGCAAATACATCCCCTAAATCTCCGAAAACAGTTTTGGTTCAATTGAAGAAGTTCATCTTGCCTGATTGCCTGTATTTCTCCCGTGATGTTGTCCTTCAAATCTCATAATGTGTGCGGTTGGATGCATACACTTTATTCTTTAACATTCCCCATAAATAAAAATCACATGAGGATAGGTCAGGGGAACGAGATGGCCACAATACTCAACTAATTATTCTGTTACCTTACACACTTCACAGCTTATGCTTAGAATTTGCAGCAATGTGCGTTGTAGCTGAATGGTGCTGAAACCAGTCACACTATCATTTGTCTCTTGTTAGTTGCAGAAAAGAATTATTTAAAATGCAATTTACATAAACGTGTGAATCAACTGTTGTGTTAAAAAATATGGGACCGATAATTCTACATGTACTTACTGCACACCAAACCCCAACTTTTGCAGGGTGGCGAACACGCACACAGAACTCTTTCCCTCAACACAGATCCAACTCAACTGACACTGCAGTAGTAACGTGCTATTCTCTGGTGGCAGGCGCGCCACTCGTCACCCACCCCAATGCTGCCGTGAAGCGGTTCAGTCGCTCAGGGAATGCACAGTACAATGTACATATTGGCAGCCTTTTATTTTTAGAATATGCTGCCTGTAAGCAATGGTGTATTTTGTGTATTGTTGTGACTGGATTTCAGATCATATGCATATTCACACTGTCATTCATACTTTCAGAATCTGGGAAGGATGGGAATAATCTTGATTAGAGAAGAAATCCCACCCTCAAACTTGGAAGTTAAACCAGGACCTCTACAAGAACAGGCAGGTGCTATATGAACTGAGGTACAAGGCCAGCCTTTTAAAGATTTTTACAATATAAATGCATGCATATTTTAAATATTTTTAGTATACATAAATCCATTACAGTATTCCTACGATTAAGGACTGTAACAATGAAACACAAAATTAATAAAATTTTGAGTCGAACTAGTGCTCAATGCCCCATATATTGCTAGTTAAATTAAATTGCTAGAACATATTTTGTTAGGACGTTCATAACATCCTTATTTAATGTTGACATTCGCTGAGGATGTTTGGAGGGTCCTAATGAAAGGCGTTCTAGGTAAACACTAGCAATATATGGAGCATTGAGTGTTAGTTTGACTCAGAATTATACCATTACAGTATATTTAAGCATCAGATAGCTATTTATAAAAGTAGAGTGATTCCTAGACTTACTTGATATGATGGAGCAAATGAACATGATGGTCATAATGAGACATCTCCCAACATCTCAAGGCTTGGGGTAGACTTACGTCATCTATTTTTACAGATAGCCAGTCCTTATTTGTTAGCACTGAATGTGAGATACATGATGGTGCAAATACAGCCCTGCAACATTAATAAATTAGCACAGCATTAATTATAAATTAAAAGTTAAGGAAATGAGCAATGAAAAAGTTTTCTGCAGTATCATACAATCACTGATAATCCCAGACAATTTTCTTTAATTACAGACAAGATAAGCTATACTGAACTAAAATGACACTGAGTAAACTGTATGAGTACATATCATCTTAAACCTTGTGATAAGGAGTACATTGATTAAGATTTCAAAGCAGTAAAACTCTGCATGTTGCTTTTTTATTATTTATATTTGCGAACATATATGTCACAATTCCTTTCATTTTACAAATTATTTTATAAATTTTATGTTTAGCAATGCAAAGCAATCAGTTTAAAAAACAGTCATGCATTAAAATTACACAACTTTCTCTATCCATTATAATTTACTTTTATACTCGGAAATAATTTGCAAAAGAGTTTGTTTCTCTGTTGATGCCAGTGCAGTGTGTGCATCACCTTTGATGCCATCTTCAATCTCATTCATTGATGTATTTGCCACCAACAGTTTCAGTGATGAACTAGGAGATCTTTATCCCAGGGTATGTGTGGTTGGGTGCGAGGACAAAGCACATCAATTAACTTGACTGATAAATTTGCTGGAGGCTAATAATGATCTATTTGAAGTGAATTGCTATTATTTGGGATTGAAAAATTAAATTGTTTCTGAATCTTATCAGTATAGTATTGAATTATATCTGCTAACTAATGATGTATGCAGACTTTATAGTTTAAAAATAACTGCCTCCATAACAATATGAAGTGTATGTTACTGTGAATCAGAAATTTTGTGTCAAAGGTTCCTTGTTGATTACAGCAAGTCTATACAATCCAAGTACTGTCTTTAAGCACTGTCGATAATAAATCACAATAAACACTTTGCTAAAACTAAAAATACAAAGACAATTACACCTTCTTTTATCAACTTAAATCCTGCCTATAAGATGACTCCCATCAATGTTCTCACACATGTGATACACTCCACTCATATGAGTATGAAATTTTACTTTTACTCACTCAATAAAGAATTTAATTTTTTTTTTTTTAATTTTCTTTTGTAATTTTCAAAATTTTCTGCTTGCATCTCTGCAACTTTCTAAATCTTGAGTAGCTTATTTTTTGGAATTTGACTTTTAAGTTAATGGTTTTCTGGTCAACTGAGTTTCATTGTTACTTCAATTACCTGGTACACTGGCCTAGCTACTCACTCACTCACTCACTCACTCACTCACTCACTCACTCACTCACTCACTCACTCACTCACTCACTCACTCACTCACTCACTCACTCACTCACTCACTCACTCACTCACTCACTCACTCACTCACTCACTCACTCACGCACTCACTCACTCACTCACTCACTCACTCACTCACTCACTCACTCACTCACTCACTCACTCACTCACTCACTCACTCACTCACTCACTCACTCACTCACTCACTCACTCACTCACTCACTCACTCACTCACGCACTCACTCACTCACTCACTCACTCACTCTAGGTAGAGTAAGTATAAATGAAATTACATACAACATTCATGTTGTGGGTATTATAGAACTTAACTTTAAAGAGAGTCGATTAAAGACACTAAACAACACTTACTTTTAAATTTTTCCGGAACATGTTTCTGAGGCTTTGCCTCTATCATCAGCCGGCTCTGGTCAAGAGCCGGCTGATGATAGAGGCAAAGCCTGAGAAACATGTTCCGGAAAAATTTAAAAGTAAGTGTTGTTTAGTGTCTTTAATCAACTCTCTTTAAAGTTAATTTATCATAACAACACTGTTTTCAACACTTCCAAGAAAGGAATTATAGAACTTGTTCATTAAATGCTTATTTTTCCACCTAGTTCATATTAACACGCATATCAATTTTCCAGATATGGTTTCAGTTAGAGAATGAATATTTCAGAAATAAATTCCTCCTTTTTGAATCTTAACCCCTAAAAGTGCAGAAAAGCACATAATTCCCATTGATCTTTGAAGCAATGTGTGTAGGCTAGTGTGGAAGAATGATTAATTAGAGAATTATTTGAATTTTTTAAATTAAAATTCCCTTTAATATATAAAGATTCTACAATTCCTTATAGTCACACATATCTCGAGTTCCTCTCACATATTTCCTAAACACCAGTAGTAAAAGAAGTACTGTTAACTTACGTTACATTGATGAAAGAGTTCCTGAGAATGTCCCCCATTTGATGGATGTAATCCCATTGTTGCTTTGTTACTGGTGCACCAACATTATCTGCTCGCATTTGTGCTTCATCAAAGAGCCACTGAAAAACAAACAGTGGAACTGAAAAGAAAGAGGAAAGAAATATTAAAACATAATTCCTATCTTTGTTGAAGTGATTTATAGGATTATATATAAGCATAAAGGAAAGAACAGTATTGCTCCATTTTAATTATTTTAGTACAATCTTCATAAAAACCATAGGTATACCTGGTTTTACCTGTATTTAATGGACAGTGAATATTAACTTGAAACATTTTTTATTGAATTTGACATCTGCATGAGAATGTATACATTTCATACTAAATCTAGATTGCTAAGAGTCATTTAGTGAGGGTGTTTCACTTACCCGTTAGAGTTGGATATGCACGGTAGCCAAAATAACATCTCCAGGGTTCAGAAGGATACTGGGCTCTGCAGAGGGAGGGCACCTGTCCATGCCATAGCAATTGTCCCTTTCTGATGGCATCCATTGGAGTTAAGGTATGTGCATTTTGTAAATATGGTGCACGATCCAAAAACCAACCCGAATCTGTTACCCCTCGTACAGCAATATGGGGCAGTCGTAGTTCAGAGTGCAGCAAGTCTGCCACCACATCAAGGTTCACCATCACTCCTGTTCCGCCTGCACTACAAAATATTCATGCCACTTCAACATTTTTAAGTATATCTGGAGCAGAAAATCTTTGCATAGTATATCTGCAGTTATACTTTTTAAAAAGGGCTAAAATAATCTGTGAGAAGATTTAAAAGTGAATTTTCTTATGGAACTGAAACTATTTTATTTGATTATACTCAAACTAATCTTATATTATTCAGTTTAAGAAACCAATAAATTAAATATGCAATATACTATTTATATGTATACCAGTATTTTTACTTGCAATTAATACCTAAAGTAGGTATCAGAGTACTGATGGTTTACATTTCCACACTGTTGTACATTAGATGGCTACATGCACCAATCACAGAATGAATGCACAACCGATAAACATAAATGAATAAGTAAGTTAATATATTTCATACATGGGTTACTATAAAAATGTGACATGTTAATGTGTAAATATATATACCAAAAAGGTATAAATAAGTAAATATTGGTGGTCAAATTTTAATACCTAAAAAGCTGAGCTTATATCACCAAAAGTGAGTGAGGTTAGCTATACTGATTTCAGATAGGGGCATCTGAATGTAATTTCTATCATTTTTTAGACTAAAAGCATAAAATTTTCTACTTCTATTTATATCTAATGATTTGAAGCGACTAAGTCTATAAAGTAGGTATTCTGAAAATTCAAGAATAATAAAAAATGTCAGAGCGCCGTTTCTGGTGTAAGTAGTAAGACCGATTTCCACATATTTCTGTTAATTGATGGAAATTAGTTGTTCTTCCACACTAGCTGTGTGTAGGCTAAGATTTTGGTAGATTTGGTCTATCTATATTTCTGTTACTTGATTTATCGAAGATACTTTGAAGATCTTCATTTCCATCCTGCTGTATCATTTCATTTTTCTTACTCTTCTGTTAGTATGTTGAAATTGTAATACTGTATTCATTTTTTTAATATGGTGTATATGTTAATGAAAAAGAAAGTGTGCACATTACCTTCCAGTTCAGATGCATTTGTTTTGTGGCAGAAAGAATTGACAAATCATATTATTATGTAAAATTTATGAAGTAATACTAAATTTCATACATTCGTAGGGCACTTCATAGAAAATATCCTTGTTTTGGCACCAGTTTCAATGAAATGAGAATATGTTGACAACTTTTCTTTATGACTGTTTATATAATGAGGATTTACAGTGTTGCTCTGGCGGACCTTGCAGAAAATTGAGCTATTCTGACTGTTGCTTAGATAATCTATCACATTCAACACCCTGAGGATGGGATAGATGCACAGTCCTGAAACACTGATGTTTCATAAAAGTACCTGATTGGAATCCCAAGAACACTTAGGGTACTTTGACATACCAGAAGACAAACTCACCAAGGAGAGAACCTCACCCAATAGAAAGAGGAAGAGAATAACAGCATGACGAAATGACAATCTGACCTTAATTGAGGATGGGGATGATGATCCTCTTAACATGCATGTTAACACAAATGGGTCAAGTGCATTTAAGTTATATTTATAAATTCATTAATCTCATGTTTCACTGAATAATTGGCATATTTAGCATTTTTAAAAATAATTTTAAAACTAATTCATCTTAACTTCATATTAGCATGTCTCCTTTTATATAAACTTCATTGTGGTATGTTTTACTAATAGGGTACAAATTATTGTCATTATGAGTAATTCAATTCCTCAAGATGGATAAATGGTGGTTACCTGCTGCCAGCCAGAAGTAGCATGCTGGCATTGTTAAGTCCAAAGGGTAACAGATCCTTCACCACTTGCTGGACCACCATTGCACCCATAAAACTGAAGCGAGCATCTCCACCAGGCTCTCTTCTGGTACCACTCCAGGAATCACTTGTGCAGTATGGGACTAACCTGTATTAAGAATTCTATAGTGAATATATTTCATGCATGATGCATGTTTGGAGGAATTTAGTAACAGTGTCATCCAAATTAATTGAAAAAAATTATTTGTAGTCAGATGTTAATACTCCATCACTTATATTTTTATACTTCTTTTCTACTAAAATCTCAAGAGTTTAATATACTGGCAATTACACTTGGAAACATTAATGAACTCAGGGCATATTTTAAGCCCTCTGACCGGTCATATGTTGTTTTATAAAAAGTTTCATCATAAAGTTCCATGTAATTTTTACAATTATAGAAAAGTAGTGATATGAATATGAGGACAATAGTATAGAACATATCATGCTAACCTCATTAATCACTAACTCATTATTTTCACTAACCTCATTAGTTTATTTATATTACATAATAGTAATGAGTAATGAGTAACAGTACTCAGGTTATAAACATTTCGAGCATCAATATTTCAAATTATCATGTATACTATTATTCTATATGTATCTGCCAATCAACTGCTAATCAACAGTAAAAAGCACTGAGGAAGAAAAGTTGGTACTTATCATTGCACTTAAAAAAGTTACTTGCAAGAAGTACTTAAATGCTGTACTAAACTCTCCACTGATCATTATGTAAGAGCCTGTTGTCTACTAGCAATAAGCAAGACATAATGATTAACAAGTAAATTTAGTTAAAATTATACAGTGAGTTGACTGAAACACTCTGTACTTCACTTATCACACATTTTCTTTAAGTGTGTTTCACCTCCACTTTGAAGGCATTATCAAGAAATTGACACTCCATCTTTATGACTTCTTTGTTGACAACACAGTTTGTCTTCATTTGAAGGCATTATCAATAAATAGTCAACAAAGAAGTCATAAAGATGGAGTTGACAATTTCTTGATAATGCCTTCAAGAGGAGGTGAAACACACTTAAAGAAAATTTGTGATAAGTGAAGTACAGAGTGTTTCAGTCAACTCACTGTATGTAATACTTCACAGAGTATTTAAAGTTTTCAAGTTAAGTAAACTTAGGTTAGATTCTAGACAGATCTGTTAAAAGAATAACACAGTTTGGAATAACATAAAGAAATTTGTAAATAATGTTTTTGCTTGGCTTCAAATATTTATATTTATTTTCGAAATCATATAGATCACTAAAAGAAAAAAGTATTTAAAGCAAAAATGGTGTTTTTAATGGAACAATTTACATCGTGCCTTGGTTCTAAGGGGGATGAAGGAGATTAAATCCAACAAATCCAGCCAAATCCAACAAACCCTCCAGTAATCTATCTTATGAAGCATTTAGCATTAATCAGACATTAATATTGTCTGTTGTGAGTATGTGCATGTTCATAATTATATTTTTACTACTTTTTAGGTAAACACATTATTAGATACTGTTAATTTATCCTATATTTTTATGAATTGTGGATGTACGGTCTGTTGAGTTAATGCTTACACATGATTGGCATTCCACCAGAATGGATTTTCCTCTGGATTCAGTGACAGAATACCTCCAGCTGCAAAAAGAAAATGATACACATAAGATTTTGTCGCCTAAAATGTTTTGTATTAGCCCTTATTTTCATACTTAAACTCTACATACTGGCAATTTTTTTTAGATTAGTTATAGTGCAGTTATAAATCATAAAACTTGTCAGAGGCAGTAGGCTGATGAATTTCAGAAGTTTAATATATTCTTAAGGATTATGTAATGTGATACATAATTTAGAGTACTATATGTACTAGTACAATCAAAATGAACCATTCTTTACCTGTTTTGGGATTATATTTGCTAACTTTTGCACCCTAACTATACAACAGCATGTATGTTAAACACTGATTATTCAGGAAATTTCTCTGTCTTGCCTGCATGGCATATAAACTTAATTTCTTATAATCTTGTCCCACTGACATATGTTTTTCTGCACTCCCCTTCTCCTTCCCTTTGCTTATTTGTTGATCTGTTGATTTTAAGGATAAATTTTTGTATTAAATATTTTTAAGAACATTAAGGAATAGAGCTCAACAGGATGATTTGTCATTTATGTCTTGGAGAAAATAATACTATGTCAAGTTTTATTAATGTTTTAAATTAATTTTATTTCATTATTATGGCCTTTAGTTATAATAAATAAGAACTGTAATATGAAAAACGAATTATTGTTAAATATTATGGTGGATATCTCATGCAGCAAGTAAGGGATACTTAGTTTCGTGAATGCATACTTCTCAAAACAGACTATTAGTAACATAATATAGAAGTAAGTGGAAGTGTACAGAAACTGCATAGATGTTATTTTGTGTTGTCAAACAAAACTTTAATAGTAGAAAAATCTGATAATCTGTTTTTCATGTTATTTGATTCTCATTTGTTACAAGCTCATAGTGAGTCAGGGACCACAATAATTGAACAAAATTAATAATATCCACGTGGGATTTAGAGGTTGTAAGTCTGGCTCACATTTAAGAAATTGGTTAGAGTGAGTCATCTGGATAAGGTTTTTCTTGGGTTTCTCCTTGTTTGAGAAGATAACTGTTGGATAACTCTAAATTCTGGGGTTCCTGGGCCCATGTGAGCATGATTTGATCCATTTTGTTCATTCACCATATGATATGAGGGAAAGAGGGAAAGGAAGTTTATGAAGTAAAGAATAAATAAAAGTTCTTTCTCCAAAATATGCAAAAAATAAACTTCCTGATTTTAGATTCTATTCCTTTCTAAATGTTTTTAAAAATATTCTTATAAAATTGATCTCTAAAAGCAACAAAGGGAGGCTTTCTGAAAGAAACTCATTTCTTATGTTAAATTTTATGTATGTGACCACTGATTTGATTTACCCCCTGTAGATATATTTCCATTGATTATTAAATTTAACTGTCTAAAATGATTTAAGGCATGACAAAAGAAACTTTTTGGAGAATATTGAATTCATTTTGCTTTAGCATATATAATAACCAAGACAGCATGCATTTGTTTATTTATCTAAGTGACAGGATATTTAATTGTCTTAATGCTTTTACCAGTGCGCATATCAGGCCACTGACGTGAGGTCATGAGATGTCTCAGACGTAACCAGCGAGCATGGCAGCTTTTCTGGTCAAAGCAATACCAGCCACCTGAAACACAATTTCATATCTTAGTTATTCTATGCTGCTCTTGAATTGCTTGACTCCTCTCTCTGCAGTTATGATAAGTAACTGTACTACATTTTAGCAAATCTGAGGGATTTTTTCACATATAAGCTTAATTTGGTACTGAATTTAATAGTAAGAGTGCTGTGTGTGCATGTACTGAGATTTTTACCACAATTTTGAGATATTTCTTAAACCCTTGCCTTCTGTTTATGTACATATAAAGCAGGTAAGAAGCTTTAATTTTGAAGTCATAAAGATTTACAGAATTTATTGGGGCTTTGAATGCATATTCAGCTTAAATAAAAAATGATCTAAATATACAAAATAATTACATATTTAAAATAAACTCGAACTTAGCTTACCAAAACAATCAAATAATAGCATGGCTGAGTACTAGTTAATGGAATGAAAACACAGAAATTAAGGGAAACGTGTTTTCAGTTAGTGGAAGACAAAAATTCCCAGAAAAAGGTACTCTATATTATCTCCAATTTGGCTCTCCCTTTCTACCCATAAATTTAATTTACAATGACTTCTCTTAAATTGCTTACCTTCAAGAAATATAATCCATCGCTTACTGCCATGGGATTTCCTAAGATAAAATCTGCAACATTTTAAATTATATAAGGTTAATAATTTATACACTGTGATTTAATATTGCATACTGCTCTAGCCTATAATTTACTAGGTAGATACATATATGAGTATATCTTAACCTTTATTACCAAGTACCCATAGGTAAGGAAGGTATTGCATTCTACCCAAACTTTTATATTGAAGTTTCACCAAAAATACAAGTTTTAAGGCACCCTAAATCCAGAAAAAGCATTTCTAGAAAATAGGTTCGGAAGGTCTGCATGTGTGTGTGTGTGTAACATTATAAACCAAAAATGAAAGGTCCAATAAATATCAAACTTAATATTAGGTATTTAAAAGACACAATATGAACATTTTCAATATCTTGCCTCCTGCCCCCTCCCAAAAAGTTACAAATTGTGTTAGTTTGAAGTTCAAAGTCAATGTTTCATTTCAAAGCAACCATTTACTTGGCTAAAAGACTGAAAAATGGTTTTATTTTTTATTTTATTTTATCCATTTAAACCAGGTATGTGTTCATTCACAGTCAATAAGTGAATTCATAATAATGTTAAGTTACACACTAACAGATATCCCATTAACTAAAAAGAAAGAAAAGGAAAAGATAGGACAAATCGTATATATTTTACCTTTATTATTAAATAACATTTGAATGTAAATTAAGCTCACAAACAATAAGAATCAGTATTTAGTGTAAAACAAACTACTTAAATATTAGATTTAAAATACATCTTTGTTTAATAAATCACTTCATAAATTTAAAAAAAAAAATATAAATTAACCCCTGCATCCAAATGATAATTTGTAGAACACTCATATGAGGTTTCAGAAACAAGAAATGAAAATGCTTATTACTGATATTATTTTTTCCCTTCTAAAGAAGTTGTAAATCCACCTCCGGTTTTATGGCTGGATTTGGATTTCCAAAGTCATGGTCCTACACAAGGTGGAGATCGTCACTATTTTTATTACTATTTTAAAATTAAGAGAATACTTACCCTGCAGGAGAACCATCATTGCAAGTTATATTTGGAGAAGAGAGGTAGACCTTCTGCATTCCACGCTGATCATCTGTCGTACATTGTTGCAAAATCTGTAAAACAAAAAAAAACAAAAAAAAAATATTTTAGTACATTAATTTTACTAAGGAGCATTTTTTGTGTCTTCTTTTAGTTTTGTTATTATGGACCAGAAAAGCTATAAAATAGTGACTTGTGTTATTCTGGTGTCATCACTATCACCTTCAGTACCTCTACTACCTTTTTTTTTTTCTTTCTGAAAATTAATTACTGACATTTTTGTTTTCTACATTTTTAAACATTTCTGTTCATGTAATAATATCTTTTCCAGTTCTTATGCCAGAAAGAATGACAAGAAAAGATCCGACAATATCATGAGTCCACCATCTCTGTTGTCCAATGGTCAGCATTTTAGCTGGTTCGATTCCAGAAAAGTGGAAAACTAATTCAAATCATTCACTACCATCCACAAAATCTGGAAGAATGAACATGGCCGTTTAAAAGATAAAAATGAATAAAACTAATATTAAAACCCACAATTCCATTAATAACAATCACATGTTTCTTAGATTATAAAGTGGGGTGGGGGATTTTTGGAGTTTTATGCATTTTCTGTACACTAGCCTAAAAAGGTTATTTTGTAACCAAATTGATAACATTGTTTTCATTAATAATTATTTCGCTTCACTTGGTGTTCCAATACAGTTAAAATTCGATATATTGTTTTCATTGTTATTCCAAATCTGTTCCCTGAATGAGTAGCAGTGTTTTAGTTCCAAAATCACCATCTTCCAAGTCTTCCCTTGTTATAAAATGGTTAGATCACTTTTCTGCAAAGAACAGGAAATCAAACAAATATGTAGGCAGCTCTTTGTATGTTCTACAGATGGGTTCATCCATTAATGTCCTACTTTACGTATGGTTTCTTAAGTGTCCATGCTCAGAAGTGCCTGTTCTATCCTATTTTAGGAGAGATGCGAAAAGAGTTTTGCATGTACCTAAGATCTTTTCCTGGTTGTATTTAACCCAGGATAGGTTTGCGACTGAGTTGGTTAAAAATACAATTTTATATACCTAAATGTCATGAGTCCAAGGTTCATATGTCAACGTATGAATTAAAAAACCACCAATGTACTGTATTTGTATGACCTGCCCCAGCTATTTTCCTTTATTATTATTTAACGTCTACAAGCCATTCGTGCAAATACTTATTCTTCTATCTATATAAGAAATAATATTACTATTCATATTCAACCTACTATTCTATTAAATAAACCATTTTCCCCACTAAGTTCATTGAGATAAAAGTGTATGTGGCATGAGTATAAAGGACATATAGAGTTAGCTTCCTTTTTTAAAAACTGGTCGCAGCATTCTTGGCTTTGAAATTTCATGCTTGTTTCATGAAGTTGCTGAAAACAATTGAAACAAATTAAATGAAGCACTGAAAAATTCACACCAGAAACAACAGATATTTTGGAAAAGGCTAGTACCACCAGAAGCCTTTTAAATAAATGTTGTGCTTTAAAAAAATTTACAATTTGTAAGTAGTTTCTATCTCTTATGGTTTAGCTTTTGGTTCTTAAATTCGCGGGTTCAAACCCGACAAAGGACAATGGTTTTCTTTTCGTGCATAGCTTCCTTCGGAAGGGAAGTAAAGCCAGTTATCCCATGTCGCAGATTTACTATTCGCCAATGGAAAGAAAGTTCCTGACAGGAAACCGAGCAGGATGGCACAGGCGGCTTTGTCTATTTCCTGTCCCTTCATTTCATCTCTGTCATCTTTCCACATCTCTCTCATCTGGTGGTCTCTTTCACGGTATAAGTGTCAGTAGGTATCTTGGCAGTGCATGACAGAATGATATGCTCTAAAACTAGACCGTCTCCGATCTCCGAACCTGGTTTGGAGCGGCTGTTTCCGGACCAATAGGGTGGAATGCCGGTTGTTCTGGCCTAACTGGCAGTTTACAACTGGTAAAATGTAGGGACCCTACCCTCTGCACTGTCATGGCTCCTTGGGACGGCCGCTCTCTGTCTCCTCTCGCCTCCTCCCACCTCCCGGAGAGGCTCCACTTGAAGGCATAGGTACAATAGACCAAGTTTAGACTTCTGTGCCGAATCCCCTCTGTAGCGTAGGCCAGTTCAGTCCCTGAACGTGCTACCGTTATCTGTTTCAAAACAGTGCGACAAGGACAGTGAATATGTGTGACAGAGAACTCATGCTACACAAGGAGTTAGAACCATTATAAAATTAATTCAGCACAATAAAGCCGAGAGAAGAATGTTTCTCAGTGGGCTATAACTGAACTGATCCAAGTGTCATAAATAATTACCAGGCAGGGTATCGTAACCGTGTCTAATCAGCAATTTCCCCCCTGCGCCTCATTCCTCTAGGACTTTCGGCTTCTAGGAGTCGACCTGAGAGGACGTCTCTTCGAGAACTTCGAGAGCAACAGCGAATTGCCACCATCGGGAGCGACCTCAGGGCAGCTCCCGGTAATTGCGCTTGACTCTTCGCGTGAGAAGAAGACGAACTGCAAAGAAAACACCAGTACTGCAGGCCTTCATCTGAGGGACAACTTCCAGCCGACCCTCCTGTGAGCGAGCAGAAGCCATAGGTAACAGGCGTTTCTCAAGACCATAGCCATCCAGTCCCTATTGACTGGGTAAGGCGCACTCTGAGCATTCAGGTGTCCGGTCCTCTGAGTTGCGAGCTGTTCAGCACCTGCTGCCCACAGGTAAGGACACCCGTAGGCGGGTTGATTTGCACTGCACTGCAGGGCTTTTAGTGTACCTGTTTCAAACAAGTCTACCATGGCACAAGTCATACCCATTCCCTCCAACAGCTCAGCCCAAATCGGGCCTGATGTACAGGCAACGGCCCAAAACGGGTCTGAGGAACCGGCTGCTACGGCCATCCCAGACACCTCCACTGGGGGTAAAAGGAAGAGGAAGCCTCGCCAACAACGCCACGGCGGAGAGGACAAGGTTTTTCTCTTAGAGAAAAACCTATCTGACCAGAGCGTCTCACGGGAAGGCATTTCTCGTGTAGGCAAAATTCAGGAGTCTGACTCCGAAGATGAGCGCGCAAATATGCGCAGCTGCAATTCATGTAGGAGTGGGAGGACACCCGTTTACTCCTGCAACTCCTCTTATTCCTCGGCGGCCGAGGGTGGCCGGGAGTCCTGCTCCTCGGGTCTCTCATCGGGCGGCGAGGAGGGTGAGGAGTTCCGTGAGGTAAAGTCACGAGAACCAAGATAGCAGCAAGACTGGCTGCAGAGGGCATGCCCTCTGGCCAGTCTTCACCCGACCAGTTTCCACCTCCGGTCAAAGCCACACTGATAGACAGAGACGGCACTTCCGCCGATCATAGTGGACAACTTCTCGGGGGTGGTTGGCTTCCTTAAGGAGGTCATGCCAAACCTCGAGAATGAGTGCACGGTGCGGAGGAGCAAGAGCCGGTTTATCTTCCACGCGAAGAACGAGGGGGACTGCACCAAAATACTCCTGCAGTTCAAGCAGAGGAAAATTCCCCACTTCACCTTTGGCCTGAATAAGGCCCGCGAAGTACGACGAGTCATCTGAGGGTTACCTACGGACACTTCCGTGGATGACATAAGGGCAGATCTCACCCGCCCGGGCATCACCCCTAGGGTGGGAAACAGCTCACCCGGCCTGCTCCTGATCGCCAGGGAACTAAAGCCCCCCTACCCCTATTCCTAGTAGTGGTGGAGCGGGTAAACGATCCCGAGGCTAGATTAGATGATGTTCGCACCATCTGCTACCTCCGGGTTACGACGGAACCGGCCAAAGGCTCTGGCGGGCCTCCCCAATGCTACAGATGCCTGGGGTTTAATCACTCCAGCCTCTTCTGCCACCGTAATCCTCGCTGCTTGAGGTGCGGTGGCACCCACAATAGAGAGAACTGCCCCCGTGCCATCACGGAAGCTCCAACCTGCGCCAACTGCAAAGGTGAGCACATAGCGTGATATGGCGGCTGCCCTTCTAGGAAGGCCGTTATTGCCTCTAGGAGACCAGCTCCAGAGCCAATGACACAGAACATCCGTTCTGAGCTCTGTGTCACTTTCCGCGTAATTGGAGTGAGGCTCGGGTGATATGCATTTTGAAGCCAGGGAAAGACCCGGTTGATCCTGCCAGCTACCGCTCCATCAGCCTCCCCTGAGGCCTCTGAGCAAAATTAAGTAATCTTTCACGCCCAATACAGAACCAAGCAATTCAATAGCGTTCATAAGTAAAAACTGTCTCAATCTTATGGTTTGTAGTTATGAAAAATTATACCTACAAAATTTCTTCTAGAATTCCTAGGCGAGAAATGTCAATATATATCTTTTATTTTCCATGCATCGATAAGTGACATTATGGGTATTTCAAAAAAATTATTTGAGTCACTTTCCAGTACAGGGTAGTTTGGGGAGAGGCTTTCTTTTCGTCTTCATTTTCGCATCTTTGGATGCAACACTTTAAGTTATCTATGCTGTTGGCGGGCGCGCGCACACACACGCACACGCACAAACACCATTTTCTAAAAATCCTTTTATTAGGAAGTGTCTGAAATGTTGATATGATACTGTTGCATGTAATTCTTACTTTACCTACTAGGAGTATTGTAGTGTAAGTAAAAACGCGAAGGGGTAGCATTCCTTTTAGTCAATACAAATGGATTGCATGGTTAGGTGACCCAATAATAATAAAAGTGGCGCCTATTATTATTATTATTATTATTATTATTATTATTATTATTATTATTATTATTATTATTATTATTATTATTATTATTATTATTATTATTATTATTATTATTATTATTATTATTATTATTATTATTATTATTATTATTATTATTATTATTATTATTATTATTATTATTATTATTATTATTATTATTATTATTATTATTATTATTATTATTATTATTATTATTATTATTATTATTATTATTATTATTATTATTATTATTATTATTATTATTATTATTATTATTATTATTATTATTATTATTATTACTGGAAATTTGAATACCATAATTCAACCTTGGCCCACAAAGTTATTGTTCCACCTGGCCAAGAAGGTTTTGTTTATATACAGAATATAACGAGTTTCTAAGTCTGTTTATGAAAAACTGATTTTGACATAAATTACTTGATATTTAATTAATTAATAATGTATATTTCACCTGACTTGTAATTACAAGTGGGTTTAATGCAATCAAATCGGTTCAGAAGTATTGAACTTGCTAAAAGAAATACAATGGATTTTCTCAATCAGGTTGAGTTTACCTGGATAACATATTTTCTGGAATTTCCCCTTATCCCTAAAGACGAATATTGGGTAACTCTAAGCTCCATGGACCTCGGACTCATTTGAGCAGCATTTCACCCATTTCTCATTCATCGTCCGATTGCAGGACGCCATTCCGCTCGGTTTTATCCACTTTTTGTGCAGTTTTATACATTTTGACATTATGTCTGTAGCTATCTACAAATGTTGACTTACAATTCAATTGAGAGGTGATTGGACTTAAATCTGCGAGATAAACATGGCAAGAATCGACATCGCAAAGTAGCTCTTCAAGTCATACTTTCTCAAGAGTAGTTTATTTCTACTACGTCTTGCTGTATAAATCAGCTATGTGAGCAAGCAGCGTGAACGGCAAGTTTGTAAGTTTGCGCATCTGACATGAATGCGTCTTTCTTTAAACGTCAACCGGTCCCACATCCTTTCTAATATAATAGGCACCCGAGAAACGCACCAACTCGGATGCCAGTGTTAAAATCACCGCAATTAAATCTCAAGATGTTCCATTGTAAAAGGAGCCAACGGTTGAAATTAATTGCGGCAGTAAGTAAACAGCTTTCTAAGTTTCTCCTTTTTTTCACAAAGTTAACGAGAAATGGCAGAAAGAAGAGGGCCGCGCGCCTTTGACGCTAGAGACGGGGTCACGGACAGACTGACAAAATGATGACCTCTGGCTCTTTGTGGTCCGCGTGCCGCGATGTAAGCCTATACCCTTGTTGTGCACAAGACACAAATACACACATGCCGCAATATTTTTAGATAGAATGAGTCACACACGCGTTCATAAACAAAAGAGTGCCACCAATGGTTCTTTCACGTGTAGTTTTCAAAACAGCATGTAGTTTTCTCTCACCTTTTCGCTAATTGGTGACAATTACTTGGAGGAAGAGAACTAATGGAGGTGATCGAGATTAAAGTGTTGTAATTTTTGTCACAGTCAAAAGTTCACCATTTTTATCTGGGATCAAAAATACTAAGTGGATTGTGCAATTGTTAATCCTTATTTATTGTTTTCCTCTAAGTTCAACTATGTGTTTTGACTTAAGAAGCAACTTTTGACTGTGGACCTTTTTTTTTAACGTTTTTACACTATGAAACACCTTTATACCCATTTCATTACTCTTTGGAGATTAAAGAAAGATTTATTATTTGTTTAATGCAAAGCTTTTGATATCATTATAGAACAATACAGAACAATAGATGTCAATAATTAAAACGAAATTTAAATACAATTAAGAAATGAAAAGTTAAATAAAATCAAACATATGGAATATTTCACTGTGGGATTATGGTCATCATCGTCTTATCTTTTGCCTCCCAATATCTGTCAGTGAGTGTAATGGTTGTCAAAGAGGAGCAACTGTTGAGGTGGCTAACGTCGATAGTACCATGGTTACAGAGCATACAATTTGGGCTTTATAGTATTCCGATGTGGTGCAGATGTTTAGCCAAGAAATCATGTCCTGTAGCTAGACGGAATTTAAAGAAAGATTATATATAAAGAAAAATTCTCTCGCCCAAATGGAAATTAATCAGTGGATTGAGGAAATTAAATTAAATTCATTTTTATTTATGAAAGGTATTTTACGGCTTTGGTTCTCAACGTTCTGTTCTATATCGGGCGTTAATTTTGCTCAGAGGTCTCTTTATCAGATGAGGTTCTTTACGCGCCGTAAATCTACGTTACGAAACTACCGGCTTTATTTTCCGTTCTGAAGGGAGCCATGCTAGGATCTTTTTGCCCTCAAAATATCCTTCGTCCTGCGCCGGGTTTGAACCCGTAGCCTCAATAATCAACCATGCTACCCCTAGACAACCGAGCGGGATGGCTTGAACTTGTTTCGTCTGTGGCCTGTATTCGGGAGGCCCGGGTTTGATTCCTGTAGCGAACCCACCTGACCCATGGGTTTTTTCATGAGTTTTCCCGGGTCGCTAGGCGAATGCTTGGTAGGTTAATTACATCCCCCGAATTTCCTGTCCCTCCATTTCATCTCCATTATCATTTCATATCATCTCTCATCTGATCGTCTCTTCTGATCGTTCTTCAGAGTAGAAGTGTCGGCGGGTGTCTCGACGGGATGGTATGCTCTGAGGTAAACTACTTCCTCCTCCGGTAGGTCGGTTGCCGGTCTCCGAGCCTCTGCTGGGAATTTCGGGACCGCCAGCCAGGGGCCTTTGTGGCTCGGCTGCGGCTCGTTGCCGTCCCGCAGTAGGGGAGTGTGTCCGTTGTCCTGGCCTGTTGGGGGAGTCTCTCTATGTAAACTGAGGGGCCATACCCTCTGTACTGTCGCGGCTCCTTGGATCGGCCGCCCTCTGTCTCCTTCGCTTCATCCTTACTCCTGGGGGTACCCCACTTTGGGCATAGGTATAATGGGCCCAGTATGGTGGCCTGCGTACCGAATCCCCTCCGTACTGAAATCCTAACCCTACCCCTAGACAATGGAGGACAATATAGCGGTTGAGAAGTCAAAACGGTCTCCATTCGACCACAGGAAATCTTGTCCAACTTTATCAATTCTGTATTCGTATTCTGTTAAATTATGCATTATATGCTTTTTGGGGTAGGGGCAATATGTAAAATTAATGAATTACACAGGAGAAAAGCTATGCTAGCGATAGATTCTTGAAAGAAGATGTAGATCTTCATCAGAATACAGTGATGCTGATAAAAAAAAAAGAAAAGCAAAGTAATTTAATTGCTGTTGGAGCAAAAGTTATACATGGTAGGTATTTCATTTGAAATGCCTCTCAGGCTAAATAACTAATTATTTAAACACACAACGCATATTTTATGAGTTTTACTCCCAGAGTGTAAATACATTTCAAACTTCCCCTACGACGTTTTTTGTTTAATTTAAATAAAATTTAACTTTATGGTTTTTTTTCGACTGGGAATTTCTAAATTGAGATCATGCATGTAGATGTAATGTATATGTGCTTTTCGCTATTAACACATAGGTAACAAATTTCCAATCGGCAAACGAGTGTTACACAGTGTGAATCTAAGCGACAAACCAAGGCTATTTGCTGAGTGTTTAAAAGGCAGGAACCTCTCCGGTAATCCATTACAGTTATCATCGAGTAATTAATTGTATTTTGTTCGATTCACTATCCTATTTTCTTTCTATCTCAAAAACATAATCTTTTAATTCATGTCGTTTGCTACTGACCCATAGATTTGCACACGATAGAGTGACAGTAGTGGTTCTTTTCCATTGCCACAAAAATGTGTGCCGATGTAACTTTTTCTTCCGGCTCAGAGAGCATGAGAAGAAATTAGTTTGCGAGTCTCCTGGAGCCTTTCTGATGGACAACCTTGATGCTGTACGCTACTCTCCGTGGTTACCACAGCATTTTAAAGCCATGTTGAGGCTTTCCTGTTTACTAACACAAGATTTTTAAATTGGTGTGACAGCTGAATTCTCATGTCAAATACGGTCCTGAAAGTCACATACACATATGTGGGTCATTTTGTGTAATATTTTGTGTTGTCACAAAAAGAAGTACTTGTATGGCATGTTTAGTAATATTGGGATATTTCACAACATGCATCACTCAGAGAGTCAAACTTCTATTTCAAATTAGAATAAAAAATCTAATTCATTAGTATTTAGAGATCACTTGCAATGAAACTGACTGGAATACTCACACACACCTCATGGAATACAGCTTAGAAGTACTAGATCATATGTTACAGTTCATGCCGCAGTTTCGTATTATGGTAGTGACATTTTGAACACTACAGTAAATATACAGTTCTAGTACAGTTATTGAACGACGAACGTGTTTTTTCTGAGCGTTGTTGCATTAATCCTGTAATTTCTTTCGTAGCTCGTAGTTAATATGTCCATTTGGAAGACATTGAGATTACAATAAAATTACTGTGACATCAGAAAGTAAGGGATGAAGTCGACCCCAATTAGGTCCCTCAGTAACACTGAAAGCATAAGACGATTGTGCTGCGATGTGTGGAAATAAACCACCGCAGGTGAATCTTCCTGGAGTAGAAGAATATCCTGTGATAAACGGCTTTTAATTCTGGTTGCAAGAAGAGACTGCCGGCCGAGAGAAAAGAACACAGTTCCAGAAACGTTGGGAGATTGCGGAAGGGGTTTGTTTGTAGCTGAGTGAATGAACTGACAAGTAGGGAATTGCGCACAAACCAAAGAGAGGTATTGATGTTCGACGTGAAGCGATCTGTGTCATCTGCAGCTACAGCAGATAAGGCTGGCAGACAGTAAGTGAAGATTTTAAAGAGCTTTGATCCCAATATAGATCCCTCAGGCATATCAGCAGAGGCAGGTTTAGGAGTAAAGATTGTATGTTCCGATTCAGCGGAGAAAGGGGTATCTATCTAGAAGAAAGGAAAGAAATATGTGGTACAGATAATCTGGGAGAACAGTTTGGCGAGATTTGTAAAGAAGCCCTTAGTACCATACCTTATCGAAAGCTTGTGTTAAGTCCAGGAAAGCTGCAGTGGTGTGGTTCATGTGCTTAAAGACACGAACAATATCCTTCGTGACTCGTAAAAGTTCGTAAAACGTTGGTTTCGAAATTAGCAGAGGAGTTGATTTGTTTTACTTCTCAAAATCTATCTGTCACGGTTCAGTAAACGATACATATTAACATTAAAATTTGTCGGTAATGAAACACTGCCGGAGAAGCGTTCTGTATCAAAACGCTTGATGAATATCTAAGACCAACATCTGAAAGTTTTTTCTCATCGAAGAAATAAATAATTTGCGGTGGAATATAGTAATCATATTTCAACATGTAGTATCATAATTGAATACAGATGATGAACACATTCAGCACATGTTTTGTTGTCATTACGTAATCTCTCATCAAATAAGGTAATTTCGCTTCATATTTTATTGCAAATTCTAATTAAAATTGTTAACGAAATGGATAGTTCTGTAGCAAGTGAAATTACGGAATTAATGGAACAGTTAATCAGCAACTTTAAGATATTACTTAACACGTACGTTGCTACGTACAAAAATACACTCTGTTCACAATAAAGGTCATTATTTAAGGTATATAAAATGACTGGGTTGTGTAATATAATATAGGTTTAATTACATTAACATTTTAAAACTGGAAATGCCATATAGTAACATTTACTTGAAAAATCGTTCAAAGTAGCTTCTTATTATGTTTACATTTTCTCTTGAATTTATAATTCTGTTTTTAAGTATATTTAATTTTAAATGTTTTCTCCATTCATACAAACTAATTAGAAGATAATGGTTGTACATAATTTAGTAATAATTCCTTATTTTAGACTAAGACCTTGCAAGAGCAAAACTCCAATGCTAAAAGTTTACTACAGAATCAGAAAAATCTTAAGCCAAAGATCTTCAGGATTTAGGCACCTGCAATTACTTTTGAACCAATGCAAATTAAGCCTTCTTATTTATATCTGTGCTAATGCTAATTCTAATGTGTGCTATTCAACAAACCTTCATTAATTTCTTTATTGTACTCAGCGATGGTGGAGTGGGTCCCGATACAAGATTCGAACCAAAGTTGTCACTTGACTGTGTCTGCTGCTGTTGACATGTCACTTGTAGTAGTGTCACTAGCAGCACCACCTGAAACAATACAAACAAAATCTTTATGGCTATTATAGAAATTCTTTAACACTGATCACACCATCGATCAAAGGATAAACTCTCCTCTTTTATCCTGCAGTATCCTAGGCTTTCCAGCAGCTTATCTAAATCAACCATAGATGTTTGCAAACATTAGTTACGGCAGCCTTTTCTTTTGGGGGATAGTGATAAAATAACTTACTTTTGGCTTAATAGAAGATAGGTTTACGAAACATTTCGAGGAAAATCCAGTTTTAATGGAAAGCCCAAGTTTAACTTTAACAGACGCAGATTCCGCATAAGAAAACGAAATTTAGCTGTAACGTTTTTGGACAAAGCCTTATCCCCGCAAACTATTTAAAATATCATTATTCAATAATATCTGCTGAATTTTAGTAAGGGGAAATTTCATGCCCTATGTCGAGAATGCTAAATTTACCAAGTTTAGATAATATCTAAAAGCTAAATGAAATATGACTTAGAAACGTTCTATATGAAAATTAAATAGCCGCAGAATAAGACTGTTTATACTTTTATTTTAAAAATATTACATTACAGTAGTTTCAATAATGTTTACATTTTTGCGCAAGTTAATGTGATTAAAATTAGGGTCAGAGATTTTGTTTTGTTTGTAATTTACGTCCTCCAACGTTAAGTCATATCGGACGATGAATGAAATGGGTGAAATGATGCTCAAATGAGTCCGGGGTCCATAGAGCTTAGAGCTACCCGACATTCGTCTTTCAGGATAAGGGAGAACTCCGGAAGAAACCTTATCCAGGTAACCCACCCTGACCGAGATTCGAACTCGGGACCTCTTGAACGTGAGGTAGATACACTACCCCCACATTTTATTTAATGTATAAATAAATATATATTTAATCCACTCTTTTCAGATAGAAAAATCAATATTAGAATATATAACGAACGATATTATAACAAACACCAATCACGTGTGTATCACGTGGGCTAGAGGCCATAGGAGTGTACATGAAAATGAGAGGGCAGATGAAATTGCTAAGCGTTACGCACTATCCCAAAAGGAATTCAGTTCTAAAGAGTCTACAATTAAAAAAAATTGAAAAAAGAAATTTTTGAAATGTGGAACAGCACTTGGATAAATAGCGATAAAGGACAAATCACTGGAAATTTATTTTTTCCTGCTGTTAATGATCGTGTAAAGTGCAAGTACGTTTTTCCTAATTTTATTTTGACCCAGTTTGGTACCGGACATGGGAAATTTAAATCTTACTTTCGAAGATTCTATATAGACTCTCCTGATACCTCTGTAAATGAATGTTGAACACTTAATATTTAGATGTGATCTTCATTCCAAAAAGAGATATAATCTTATTCAACATTTTTCATATTGTAATACAGATCTTCAAACACCGTTGTTTAATGTATTTCTTAAAAAATGTTGCACTTCAGCCTTTGAGCATTTTATTGGCCAAATTTTTAAAAACGTTATAATTATTATCATGTTCTGTTATTTTGACATTTGTATTTATGTGCTTTGTAACTAGAACCCTAACATATCTTACTGGTAAAATAGGGTTACTTCTTTTGGATAATAAATAAATAAATAAATAAATAAATAAATAAATAAATAAATAAATAAATAAATAAATAAATAAATAAATAAATAAATAAATAAATAAGTAAATAAATAAATAAGTAAATAAATAATAAGTAAATAAATAAATAAGTAAATAAATAAATAATGATACTATTACAATATATACATTAGGGTATCTTCATTTTTACGCTAATTAAACTTCAGAAGACAGAATAGTATATGTATTTTCACTTTTAAAAAGTTGTTTTCATTCGCTGATAAGCTTATTGAGAAACTAGTGCAGTTTTCAGAGTTACAGAGCTCTTGAGGAAGCTAAGGATGGGCAACATGAGTCATGACATTCTCTATACTGTCTTACTAAGATGTGCAATAGCAGTGAAAATACAGAGAACTTACGCCGTAAGCATGCTGTACGTATACGACGTGTGACAATAATGAAACCGGATATTTGTCCTAACAATTTATTGAAAACGAGAGAAAAACAAACAAGATGTTCTCTTCAATATCTATAGTTCTCCGACCTCTACGCCATTCCATGGTAATTTCCCAACGTTGAAGCATTGTCGCAGGCCATCCCTTGAGTTACGCAGTTCAACAGTTGCGTGGCTTTTCACTGTATTATTGAGCTCGAACCTGATTCCTTTTAGCGCGATCTTGACTTTCGGGAATAGGAAAAAGTGACACGGTTCTAGATCTGGTGAATACGGTGAATGTTTCATTAATGAAACGTTTTTCGACAAAGTACTCTTCACAGATAGTGCATTGTGTTCTGTGGCACTGCCCTGGTGGAGGAACCATGAACCACTGATACAGCAGTCTGATCTTCGTCGTTGACGTTCATGGAAGGTCTTCAAAACATTTATGATATTGTCGCGAACCCGATCGCGATAGCGCGGCACGGTTACACAAAGAGCCGGCAAATAAAGATAGCACAGATAATTAACCGACGGATAGTATATCACGGAGATAAAGAGCTTGCATAGCAGCGCTGGAAATACAAGACTTGCCGACAGATATAATTACATTCTAGAACAGTCGAGTTTTATCTGGTGACATGTTAGAGAAACTTCCATAACAGTCTCAAATTATGAATGAAGTATTTAAAGAAGTGACGACTCTCCAAGAGTCAGTTGTAAAATAGTCGCGGGAGAGGTAAGCAGAGAACAGCTGAGAGTGTTGTTGTAACGAGAGATGATGTTGTAAACTGAACGCTGTTTGTTATTGTCATCGACCTTGAAGATTGTGTTGTATATGTGATGTAATGTTGTTACGTGAAAATTGAACAGTGTATTGCTACGGAAATAAAGAACCTTTAGAATTTCGGCAAATTGGACTTTTAATTCTACGAACCCACAAAGTCACAATATGTTGATTGACAGTCCGACCTGCAGACACCCAAACAATGTAGATAACCTTCCGGATATAGAAGAAAAGAATTATAATTGCTTTGAATTTTGATTTGCTCATGTGCGCTTTCTTCTTCCTATGCATTTAATGTTTGTCAAATGCATTCTTAATCAATACAACTAATTGACGCTTAGTCTTTCGTAGGGTTGCTATTCGCAGAATAGAACTCCACTTTTAAGGAGTCCCATAGTGGGTATGAAGAGCAGAAGTTCAGCGGCTTACCATCTGCAACAAAGGTCATTGCCGCCGTCTTCCGAACTGGACACAAGAAATTACTGGAAAAGTCACAGCTGTCTAGTTGCGCAAAGATGCGGGATAAAAGGAAGGAAAGGAATTCTCTTTAAATCATGACAATGTCTCGTTATTCTACACAACAAAAGGTTTTCTGAAGTTTCTAAAGAAGCTAAAATGTTAATTTTGTTAAGCAATGTAAGTTATATATTTCGGACAAAGTGAGGAAATCCATTGGATGAAATATCATTTGTTGAAAATGCACAGTTGAAAAATGCACGGTGTTTTCATGCACATTCACCGAGCGAGGACCTCGTTAATGCACAGGTTCGACGAGGATTAAGTTAGGCTAGCAGTACAGCCAGGATGCGCATTCGGCCTCAGCACGAGAAGCAAGAACGATCCTTGAAGAAGCATTGAAGATGTTAAAATGCAAAATAAAATAAACCGTTTTCTTTCTAAATTGTGTAGAAAAATTTTTGTGACGCTGAAGTATAGTGCTGATTTCCTGTTTACCTATAGATTGCTTAATTTGTCGCTTGAATAACCTAGTTATGTGAGTTTTATATTTTTACTTATGATTTCTCTTTCGTCCATGATCCAAAAAATCATTCCCTTTTTATTTTGTTCTTCTCTGCTGAATGTGATAATATGGCAACCCTAACCAGAAGCTGTTTGTCCCTGCCAAAGTAATAATTATTTCGACAGATAAGAAAATAAAAAGAAAGATTCAGTCGGTTCCTTTTTCAACGTTTCGGAACTTACCTTTTGGCAAAAGTTTGTTAGATTACCTTCTCTAAGTAATAAAATAAATTAAGCTACTTTATCACTGCCACGCTACTACTCTTAATAATAACAACGAAGTCCATATAGTCCATCCTCCTCCTAATTTTAGAATATATGTTTAAAAAATGTTTGAGGATTTTATTCTGTTCAATTACGCTAGTAAATATGCACGAATTCGGCTTAGTTTTTAACTATCAAATTATGCGGTAAATGATAAATTTTAAGAAAATAAGTACCATGTAGTTTCCCAACCTGAAACAACCTACAGCGCGGTCTAACTGGGTCATTTTGGATAACAGCCATTTCTGTATTCACTCCAGAACTTCGTTTCACTTGATCAGAAATGCCAACTTTCAACCTTCTCAAATTAAGATGAGTTATAAGAAATTAAAATAGAAAAACCTCTCCATTTTATTTGTGTTTCACTACGTTTAGTAATGAGTTGAAGAAAGTGATTTTCCAAACTGTTTAAACCTATAGAATTAATTTTTTTAAGATTTATTATTAGCAGCTAAAGAAGTATGGCTTCTAGGCTTACTTCAATATGTCATTTCGATTTTGAGCTATTTCTTAAATTATATCGAAATTATTAATTAAAATCATGTATTTCCTCTTATAAATAATTAACTACAATCATCATTTTTAACTTGTTGCTGGTAAGAAATTGTTTACTCTTCGCATTTACCCAAGATGGGTAGAGAAAATTGAATTCAACTAAAATAATAGACATCGAGTTTTCAAAAAAAAAAAAAAAAAAAAAAAAAAAAAAAAAAATGCACATTTTGAGATGCCTGCATACAACATTAAAAGAGGCCGGTATGTGGTGTGGGTGTGTGTGTGTGTGTGTGTGTGTGTGTGGTTGGGTAGTTGAGAGAGAGAGAGAGAGAGAGAGAGAGAGAGAGAGAGAGAGAGAGAGAGAGAGAGAGAGAGAGAGAGAGAGAGAGAGAGAGAGAGAGAGAGAGAGAGAGAGCACAACTTCAAAAACGAAATTTCAGATAAATACCAGACTTGGTAATAACGGTTATCACTTTCCAAGGATTGTAGTGCAATGTTCAAGAAAGCTTCTCCACTCCAAACCATTCTTTATATGAATAAAAAAAGTTAGTCTTTTATATAGTGTCGCGAGGCATTGTTGCGACGGGCGCGGCCGGCGCGCGCAAAGATACAGATAGTGCAGCGCGGAGATAAAAGCTTGCTGAAACAGAGAAAAAAAGAGACAGATAGATGACGGGAAGGTTCGCTTTCTTGATTGTTACAGAACGTTTCACATTTCTAGAACAATGAGTGGAGATATAAAAGTGCCACTGCTGTCAACGCAGGGGGACAGTCGTAATTGGACTCGATAATCGTGTGCGTGCAGAGAAGCAGTCACTCAGTGAGTTGCAATTGTGCAGGGTGGACGTGTGTCAGACGGACTTGAAGGTTTCGTACGTGTGTGTTACGTCATTCTGCTAATATCAGAGTTGTATAAGTGTCTTTCTGCGGAAATAAAGAGCATTTTGCATTTCTGCAACCTGAATTTTTAATTTTACGAACCGACAAGGTCACAATATAAAAACCAATATTTTGATTAAAATAGCATATGTTAAAGATGTTTGAGCGACAAAAAGCATATCTTGAATTTTCTGTAAATAGCCTGTGAAGTACCGATCATTCTGATTGAATTTTATATTATTTGTATAACTGGTAAACCAATAGAGATAGAAAACATAAACTTACTACGCCGAAAATGTGAAATGTAAAAGTTATGCGAAATAAGCTTTTCCATATTGTACATAATTATGCTTAGTTTTAAATTATAGTTTTAAATTATTTTATCACAAGTAATGTGAGTAGAAGAATGACTTTCTAATGAATGGTGTAGTATATAATGAATTAAGTAAAGTAGTAATAAATGATTTGTTTACACACACACACACACACACACACACACACACACACACACACACACACACACACTTTTAGTTATAGCTCCTGGGTAGCTACTTCCAGTGTCAAGTGTGTGAAGTTAACAATGACTGTGCTAAGGACATGAATGTACGCCTTTACTAGAGCGCAGCAACTGCACAAGGCTCCTAGGAGTTGCAATCCTAATAGCTTCCCAATTGCTACTTCCTGCACAGCAGGCGGTCTTTGCCCTTCACGGATTTACAGGTTTTTCATTTCATTTAAATAATAAATGGAATATGTATGAGTGGAACGTATTAGATTAAAATAATAGTACAAAACAGAGAATGTAAACATGTTTTATGTAGAGAGAGAGAGAGAGAGAGAGAGAGAGAGAGAGAGAGAGAGAGAGAGAGAGAGAGAGAGAGAGAGAGAGAGAGAGAGAGAGAGAGAGAGAGAGAGAGAGAGAGAGAGAGAGAGAGAGAGAGAGAAATATGGAACATGATGTGCTCTTTTAAGGCGTGCAATATAATTTACATAGCAATTCCAGTCGGAGATTTTATTACACTTTTTAAGCGTATTGGGATGGCATTTATGTATTTATGGAAGAATATAATCGAAAAAATAAAAGAATAGCCGTAAAGTCTGTAATTTAGAATTATTTAAATGCTGCTGTGGCCTGATCAAGATTTGCATTTACAGTAAGGTAAACATTGTAGATATACCTATGTTTAGAAATATTAAGTACGTTTTGCATAAAATATCAGTATAACCGTACTACCCAAATGGCTAAAATACCACTTCATCTGTAGTTGTACACATGTCCTTGTTATATATGAGTAATTATTAAACGAGAGTGTGAGTCAAAAAGTAATGACTCATACTTTTTTTCTCTTTTAATTGCCAAGAAAATGGAATCCAATTTACATAGCTTGAAAACTACAACATTGATGATTAATTTGTCACTATTCAATATAATCTCCGTCCTTTTCCACAGTTTTGTACCACCTTTTAACTAGGGCATGTATTCCAGCGTGGTAAAACACACGGTCTTGCTTCCTAAGCCATTGACGCACGGACGTTTTCACAGCCCCCTCATCTTCAAAATGAATCCCACGATGAGCTTCCTCTAGTGGCCCGAACAGATGGAAGTCTGATGGTGCCTGGTCAGGGCTGTGAGGTAAGACTTGCCATCCCAATTTCTCAATTTCTACTGTGGTGTAACGGCTGGTGTGTGGTCTTGCATTGTCATGCAAAAGAAGAACATCCGCCATAGTTTTTGTTCGGCGAACTCGGCAAAGACGTGCTTTCAGCTTTTTGAGAGTTCTGACGTATTGGACAGAATTTATTGTCCATCCCTGCTCCAAAAAAATCAATCATAAGCACACCCTCTGCATCCCAAAACACTGTCGCCATAACGTTCCCTGCCGACCGCTAAGTTTTGATTTTTTTTTCTTCGGTGACGTTGTGTAATGCTATTCCATTGACTGCCTCTTTGATTCAGGTTCAAAAAATGAACCCACGTTTCGTATCCAGTAACAATTTTTTCCAGAAACCCCTCTCCCTCCAAATTGAAGCCCTGCAAGTGTTCGTAGGCTATTGTTTTCCTTGTTTCTTGGTTTTGGGCGGTTAACATTCTTGGTACCCAACATGAACAAACTTTTGAGTAACCCAGTTGTTGAATAATCGTCATCACATTGCCTTTACTGAGAGAGGTAATGCGACACAATTCACCTGTTGTTACCCGGCGATCACCACGAATGATGTCATCGACTCGCTGAATGTTGCACGGAGTCACTGCAGTCACCGGCCTGCCGCTTCGCTTTTCGTCTGCCAATGGTGTTTGCCCTTCAGCTTCGTTACAGCGAAGAACCCATCGTCTAACAGTGCTGACATCCACCGTTGCATCACCATACACATTTTTTAGCCTTTCGTGAATGTGAATTAGCGTTTCACCTTCCGCAGTCAAAAATTCAGTCACAGAACGCTGTCTAATACGAATGTCGATGTCAGCCATTTTGCAAGAGGATGCAGTGTTGCCAGCTGTTGACTTAGGAAGTTACTACTGCAGGGGATTGGAGAAGAAAGTTTGAGGAATTGTGGCAAATTCAAAGTTTTCACATAACTTATTTAAGGGGGAAAAAATAGGAGGCATTACTTTTTGACCTACCCTCGTATATTCTTTGTTAATAGTCATGTGGTCACGCGTTTTGCGTTATTTAGAAAAATAAATATTATTTTAAATTTACAGTGACATACAATCACAATTGTTCATGTTGATAAAATAAGCGTATGCTCTCCTTTGGCTCAGGGAGTCCCGGGTTTCATTCCCGGAGACCACCCACTCTTTTTCGTGGTTTCCTCTGTCGATTACCTGGTTACTTGACTGTCCATCATTTCCTGTTTCCTTATTTTCCATCAGCATGATCATCATCATCATGATTGTTTTAGGGTTGAAGGACCAGGGTCTATAGCGATCAGAGTTACCCGGCATTCTCTCGTAAAACATTTGTTGACTGACTTGCAACTAGTAGTTTGCATTGTAAAGCTGGCATTACTTCGGTTTAGAGTAACGTCGCATATTCTGAATTCTTGAGAACTGTTATTATTTTGTTTCTGTAGTTTTCTGTCAGCCTGCAATATTCTTAATTACTGTAATGAGTAATAACATTCTTATATTTAGATGCAGCATCAAAAAACTTAAATGTGGCACACAGTAATAAAATTCGGGATGCTTTGATCAAATATATACTTTATGCAAGTAACATTAGTGATTCAGAAAATTAAAAATTTTATCAAGGATAAATTATGGTCTAGGAATATGAAATTTAGTTGTGTCAGACACAAGCTTCTCTTTAAAGAGAGCCGCCGCAAATTCCATGCTTCAGTTTGTTTATTTAATTTTTTAGGCCGGGAACTTCTGCAGAAGGTTTCTTATTGTCATAGATACTATTATTTTGAAATTACTTCGCCGCCTCGGGGATCAAGAAGAAAACTTGTTTTAAAAGTGTCGACAAATTGAATAAGTGGGTTGTGGAAATGCGCCACTCTTGCAAGAAGATGAAAGGGATGTCTGATTTACGAGTAGCAACCCTCGTTAACTTCTCCCGCATCCCCTCGCAGGTGCAAGTGCGCTGATCGGAACCCTACAAAGAAGAGAAGGAAGGGCACCTTATCTCTATTGTGTTGTACGTCTCTCTCAAATGACTGCTGCTGCCAAATGACTTTCCATTACTTTCCCTCTATGTTGAACAACGTCTACAAGATTCATCCTTTTCTTTATTCTGTCATTATACACCTTTAGAGATCTCGGTTTAGATGTTTAAAAGGAATTCGGGGCTTTTTCAGAACACGAACAATATTTCCAGGTCAGCACTTTTATCTTGACATTAATGTTGTGGGGACCTAGCTTACGTATATCCATCAAGGACATTCAAAAAGTAAGTTACAGTAGATGTCTGGAACGCTGGGCATTGCACACCAATAATGGCGAATTACTGTAATAGAGTTAATGTCTGTGGGTTGTTGCAGCTTGATTGTTCTATTTATTCACTAAAATGATAGATGTATTCATAATGTCATTAATCTAATATGACTCTGTAGAGTTTTCACTGCCATTTCACTAAGCTCTCACTTCACTTAGCTTTCTCTGTCACTTCAGTTTCTTTGCAAATTAGTGCCATAATGAAAAACGCACGACGTAGCCTATTCTTCCGGATGATTCACCTGCTGGAGAGTTGAACACGAGATCTCTCTAATCTCTTGCAGTAGCCGCACTCACTTCATACATCAGCCATCACAAATCCTCCAGATAACAACAGTTTTGTCGCATCAGAACTGGCTCACTAACGAAAACAGCTAGAATGTCCATAGAGTTCCAGAAAGTTCTAGAGGCGGGGAGGAAATTTCCAGAAGATTCTGATTATATCTCGTTAGTGGTTCTGCGTTAAACTGGGCGAGAGCGTGCCGTGACTACTTATAAAAGAGTTGATCCATTGCCATTGTTAATTCTACCTAAAATTCTTCGTCCTCCATGGTCTAGGGTAACATGCTAACTTCTGTTTCCGGATTTCGCGAGCTCGAATCCCACGTAGGGCAGTGGATTTTTTGGTGGTAAATACTTAGCATGACTTCATTTGGAAGGAAAGTAAAGCCAGTAGTCCTGTCTCCTATTTATGCCACATAAAAGAATCTCAAATCAGATAAAGAGACATCTGAGCAAAATTAAGCGGTCTTTCACGTCCAGTATAGAGTGGGACCACACGAGTTAAAGAGCAAAGGGAAGGAGAAATAAAACAAGTTCAATTTCTAACTTAAATTCAATTTATATAAATCTAATGTTGGCTATTTATTATGTGTTTCAAATGGGAAGAGTTCAGGAGTCCAGCTAATCAAATGCCGTATTGCACTCAGCGTTGCCAGCTTGTTACCCCACTCCTTCTATATTTCCCTCTTTCTCGCACACTCATATAACATGCAGGTCTACTTAGCGCAGACGTAAGGGTAAGCAAATTATATTTTACAAACTTTTACAATGAAGCAGTTGCCCAAATCAAAATTGGAAAAAACACTTTTGCAAATTATGTATATTTTAAAATACTATAACTATAGTTTATGAATTATCTGTTTTTCTAATCCAATGGAACTGCCAGTGGCTCATCCATATCGCTGTCAATGTCACTTCCGTTAAGAGACAATTCGTCATTGTCGCTGTTTTCATCGTCTGAGTCGTTCAAATTTATGATTATAGGTTTCAAAATCTCGTCACGTGCTATTTCTTTCTTAAAAACGTCTTCTTGAACGTTTTCTGCATGCCTCACGCAGTTTTCCCAGTCCTGTTGTGTTACCTTGTCAATTTCTTCGTGAACAATTCGTTTAACGTCCGTCTGTTTAAAAGTATTATTTCTGTTTGCAATCCCCCTTTTTATTTGAGCCCACACCAATTCAATTGGATTATATCGGCAGTGGTAAGGTGGGAGGCGTATTTACCTCGTGTCCCGTTTCAATTGCAAGTTGATCCAGCTGATACACTTTTTCCGTGTTTTTAAACGGAAGTACTCTTTGCAATAACTTATTTTTAGTTTCTGTTTCAGAACAATTTTTGAAGAACGTGTACACCTTAAAAATAATACTTGGAGCCTGACTTGGCAATACCTGCCCTTTTGACTCGCCACTAAATTCACAGCAAGAAGTCATTGCACTATTTAACTCTTACTCTACTGTTGTGTAAAGAACAACTGAATTATATTGATCTGAACTCTCTAGAGTAAATAAACACTTCTTATCCAGCATTCATTCATAACATAAGCATACAACATTCCACAAGCTAACAGGAAATGAAGTGTTTGCTCTTTCTCATATGTAACACCTTGACTTATTCACAGTAATTCTTTTATCCATCATGTCAATATTTTAAATTTCAGTTCTGAGTAATTAAAAGTATATGCACATACATACACACCAACCACTTTGAACTATCTACAGTAAATAGAGATTACGAACCATTCATAAACAAAGATATAATATGACCAGACACGCTCTGCCAGGGCAGCAGGAAATTTATTGTTTCCTCTCCCTCGAATTGGATTATTCAAAGTAATTCTTTTATCACGTCATTTCAAACATTTACGTTTTAGTTCTGAGTAATTACAAATATACGTACACGCATACATGCCAACCAATAATGATATTCATAATGTGCTTACGTCGCGATTTATTGTTATAATACAAGTAATAGTGGTTTATTTATTTGTATTAGAAAAACTATTTAGCTAAAAATATGGGGTTTTCATGGTTATGTTGGATGCATAACTCTCTACCTTCCACATGGATCAGTTTCGGCAAAATCTGAATTTTTGTCTTAGCGCGAATAGTATTTCATACAAATTGATTAGGTTGGCGCTCCTCACACACCACTTAGCGGGAATGCAATACGACAACACCGCAGGACTCCGATTGGTTGCTCACCTAGTAGCGCTCAAGGACAAACACCTTCCCATTTGAAACACACTATAGCTGCTGTATACAATTGGTTAATGGGCAAGCCAGCAGCCAGCAGCCTAACACATTTAAAATTAACTTTCATTAGTCAGCTGTAGATGACGTCTTTTAATAGAATCTTTTTATATAATTTTGCGCAATTCTTACTACTTAAATCAATCCTTAACTTGTTTTTATTTCTTTCTGCGTACCTTTTTACCCCCATATTCCTCTTGCACCAACAAAAGTTGGTAATGAAAGAATTTGTGGAAATGTTTACCTGGATTAAGTGAACTACATAGAGGAATAAGCGTTTATAAGGATAGTTTATGCAAGAGTGAAGTAAATCATGTGACATTAGATTTATTGTTAATTCTCTTATTTATTGTCCTATTTGACTTTTCTGTTACCTGATTGTACAGTTCAACATTTTAGTAAAGTCGTGACTTTAAGTAGTAGTTATCTTTCAGTTCACCAGTTGCAAAGCTCAATCGTTTTAGTTCTTTTGCTCATTTTGTTCTTCGAACCATATAGTATGTGTATAGTTTAGCAGAAGTTCAGGACGAGCTGGAGCTTAAATACTCTATGCAGTAAGGTCTATACAAATGCAGAGTACTCTCAGCGCAGGATAGCATATTTCTGTTACAGAGTTGAGTACGGAATACCTCCATTCCTTTAAACAGCTTTTGCATTACGTGCCCATCTATATTGTATGTAAATAAACTGAGTGAACAATGGGGATTGCATAAGTTTCGAAATCACTGGGAGTAACTATGTGGATGAAGCAGATAACGCGAATACAAGATGGACAAAACGCAAGAGAAGAAAAGTTATTGCCGCACAGTTCAAGGTTTCATTGAAACTGACGGATCGAAGCTGCAGCACTTAAGCAGCATTAAACATTTTGGCTAAAGTGCCAGTAAATTAAGCAGGCAGTGGAGTGTTTAATAGTTACTTGGCGAAACTAAACTTGGAAATCATATGGAGAGGTTTCTTAGCGGAATGTACTATATTCGTAATGGAAAGTCAATAAGTGCACATGCACAAGACTGTACCCATATTTAGTGGCAAAATTCATACTGTCGCAAAAGACACTACTAAGATATTTCAAGCTTCATACTTATACTCACGTTATTGCATAGAGGAATAATTCTGTACTTCTTTCTCTATGCATTGCCAGGTAAACGATCGCAATCCGAGATGCTGATCTTCCATTTAGTCGTGGCACACAATTTTAATAGTTAACGCTAGAGTTCTCTTTTGTTTGCTTGGTTATACATATTTTTGTTTTGGTCATAATGCTTTTTTGTTCCATATATACCTCGCCTTTAACTGCAATTGTCATATATGGGCCGTTCTCCTTTTGGGACATATCCCTAATGGTGATGGTTTTAACTCGTAAACGTTGGTTTGCAGGTACTTGGCTTTTTTATTCATCAGATCACGCACACATTCGCACTGTCATTCAAACTTCCAAACTCTGCGGAAGATGGGGAATCATCTTGATTGGAGAAAAATCCCCATCTTAGCCGGGAATCGAACCCCGGACCCCTCACAGGCAGACAGGTGCTTTACTGACTGAGCTCTGGGGCCAGACTTGTCATATTTATTTATAAAGACTGGATACATTTTCTTGACATAAATAGGCTAACATTGCAACTAAAGCATTTAGAGCAGGAAAGCCAAACTAGTTGCTATCAGATGATATACTTCACTTGGTGAAATATTCTGATGAGATTCTTCCTGGCTAGAATAGAGCTCGTTTGCACCCGTCTTTTATCTAATGGGAATCGATTCATATGTAAATTTAGCGAATCCAAGACATCAAAATACCTTTCCTCGCGTGGAGTAAATCACGTGATAGGAGCTGGTTTCGTTTTAATGCTGTAAACATCTTAGGTGCGAAGTCAGTCTAATTATAAAATGTACCATGAGCCCCTATGACTTCCGTATGTAATTTACGGGTGTGAAAGCAAAGCCATTCCAAGTTCTTGCGTTTTTAAAATTGTAATTTACCTCTTCCAACATTATGTCATAACGTAAGATGAATGAAATGGGCGAAATGATGCTCAAATAAGCCCAGGATCCATAGAGCTTAGTTACCCATTCATCTTTCAGGATAAAGGAAAACTCTGGATAAAACGTTATCGAGATAAGTCATTCTGACCGAGACTCGGGACCTCCTGAACGTGAGGCAGACACGTTACCACCTACGCTATAGAGACGTTCTTGCGTTAGGCATAGGACTGCATTGTGAATGGCTTGTCCTTATGCTGCGTCTTAATTGTTAATTGGGTTTTAGTCTAGCACTTAGCCGACAAGAAGCGTACGTACATGCTACTTTCTCTAATCTGCAACAGATACAAAAAGACAACGTTCAATGTGCAAGCGCCGACAAAGCATGCCTGCACAATAAGCCAGATAGAGCGTAGAGCGTCGGTGATCATGAAGGTTATAGGAAATGCATCCGACGTAAGAGAACTGCACGCTTGTAATGCGACTATGAACCTGTCTGGAATTACTAAAGCACTGAGCATGATAGTACCGAATGGCTTCATCCGTTACAGACACGGTTCGTGAGCGAAGATATATCAGACTTAAACAGGAGGGTGTTGGTTGCAAAAGCACCGACGGAGCCGATTGACAATGTAAGTGAAGGCGAAGAACGCACCGATTGTATCCCAGGTTAACGAGCCTGTGACGTCATGGCCGCAGCGGCATGTCGGCCCGATTACAGGGCTAGACCAGCTCGCAGCAAGGTGCCAATTAGCCTAACGAGACGTGGATACAGGCTGGCTCACAAACGTGTCCTGGATACACCATCTTTTCAACTTTCCTCAATTGTGAATGATACTCAGACCAAGGATGCTTCAAATACGGTCTACGTCCAACCCCTAGCTGGGGCTCCAAGTGCTTCTGGTGCGCTCTCTCTCTGAAGATGCCGCCTGTCAACAGTCCACCGTGCGTCGTTGCTGTTTTGGGTATGCTTAATGGTCCTCTTCAAAATGCTTCAACAGCTACTAAAACTAACTCTTCCAGAAAGTAATCACCAGTTAGAAGCGTATTCCAAAGCGGACGCGTCAGAGCAGAAAGGGATTCATTAAATGGTTGTAGCCTCTCTTTTGTTACTTGAGACAAGGACCGAGAGCAATAAACAGGTTCTTGCTTGTACACGAGAGGGCTTAGACACATTAAGTTCCTCGTGAATTCTAAAAGTTGAATTAACTCACGCTGAACGCCAATAAAGTTTAATGATACACTGACATAACTTCATATCGTGTGTATGATAATTATTGCGTTTACTGCATGTTGATACGAAATTCACGAATTATACAGCAGATATTTGTATCTTCACGGTACCTAAGGAATTATCTTTAATTCGATCTTCTTAAGAAATTACTGCTCAGTTTAAGGCTTATTTCTTTATATAATTTTAGAAATATCTTTAGTTGAGTTATTAGCAAACAACTGCGATTGTGCTTGGTAAGAGATCTAGTTTTATCAAAGAGAATAACATTGCATTTTATTACGGGTGGTAGAAAATGAATGCTATGCCAATTTGAGTCGCTGTTGTGCACTTCTTTGATAGTGTAGGAAGGAGTGTGGAAGGTTATATTTCCTTTTGCTAACCTAATTTGTTTGCACACATTTTTTGAATTTCTTATACTCTGTTATGTATCTACTTAATATGCATTTAGTGGACAGTTAGATTCCTTTGCCTCCAATAAGGAAAGTGGTTCCAATAATGACATGTAAACCATGAAGAAATTCTTTCATGAAGATATTTCTGAAACTGGATACAGCATTCTTCTTATTGATTCAATCGGAAATTACCTCGGCCCATCACATTTCAAGTATTTCTGGAATATTACTTCAAACAAGGGTCTGTGATCAACAAGTATCGAAATTAAGGAATTAGCATAAAATTGGTACACTGAATCTTACAAAGAATGAAGCAATATAAACCAAATTATTCTAATTGTAAGGTTAACGTTTAAGGACTGAAAGTGCAAAGCCATAGCAAAAACGAGGAAGTCATATGTTGTGATATTTACTTTTTACTTATTGTTTTACTTTCCTTATCTTCTGAATTTAGTGCTTTGTATTGCGATCTCCACTTATGAATGTTTCTGTAATAAGTCCATTTCTTTAAATAGGCACATCATGATAAATGTACGAACTGCTAACACTTTCAATATCAATCGGCATGTTTGCTGTACGCCTCAGGTCTGTTTAACAATAATCAGAAGGCACGTGGCAATTGACCGAAAGATATTGGTTTCAAGTTCTGCCATATTTATATTCTCTTAGAGTCATCATTAACAAAAGTAAACATCACATGTAGTTAAATGTTTGACATCTTTTATAGGAGGATGGGGAAGGATGCCCACAGGTGAAGGGAAGGGGTTAAATTACATTTAAGTACATTAAGTGAGAGCTTGGTATAATGCGCCTGTTATTTTTCCGTAAAAATTGCTGAGGTACATATTTTGAATCTAATGGTTATGTTAATCCATTATCTACTATCAATTAGTTGATATGTAAATATCGCGCCATTTTCTAAATATTCACAAGGGTTTGTATTCAGTGTGAAGTACTTTCTCATTTCCTGACCCATCATTTATTTCATCATCAACTGTTTCAAGTGACAACGTTCAGCGCGTTGGAGCTAGACACTGAAAGTGTACTTTGTGAAGGTTCTTTGCTGAAGTCGGTCGGATTAGGTCCCATTTCTGGGTGCCGTAGGGAAGGTTCCCCTTCTGGGGACACCCAGGAGTTCAGGGGTTTGAGGTTGGATGCTTTTAAAATGAATACGTTAGGGCCCCTTTCATGTTTGTGCACATCCTTACCCTGATGTGGTCATGCTTGGGGGTTTTCCTATCACTCCCTGCCAGGGGAGAAGCACAAATGGCCCACGTGCGATGCTCTGTAAGGCTGTGGGAACCCTTCCGCAATATTTACTTTTAACTTTTACATACTCACATAACTAGTTCCTTAAATTTCCACTCAAAATAAAACGTTAGTCCACTTCCTCTGGACCATTCCAAAGTCAAAATTACTCTGTGCTTCTTTCTTTCCTTCTTTCTTCCCAGATCCCGTACATTGTCGATGTCATTCGCGAGAGGGCACGATCAATGTACGACAAAATCCAAATGCACCCCAACCCTTTAGTGAACTCCCTGGGACGGTATGACCCGAGAGATCAAAGACGCTTGCCGTCCTTCAGACTGCCGAGAGACGTCCTGGGACCCCTTGGGTAACCCAAGATAAACCCCAGATGTCTCTGGGAACAACTTCTACGCCAAAGGACCAAGCGCTACACAACCCGTATCCAAAACGGAGCAAAAAACTAATTCGTGTCTCCCAAAAAGGGAGAACGATTAAGTACAGCTGCCCACGACAAAGAGGGGCAACCCATTCCAAACCTTTCAAAAATTTCAAACAGTCAACAAATTGAAACACCCCAGCAGAACATGGATCTACTAGCTCATTTCGCAGGTTAAGCCGCAAAGCGGCTAGGTACTGCGGCATATGACACCCGGACGGGGAAAGCCCCGCCCGACTAGGACTACCTCTGGACCTCTTTCCTTCTTTCAGGGAGATGAAGAAGTTGAAATAAATACATTTTGTAATATCGATGTTCAAATCCATGTTGGTAATTTTTGCGAGGAAAGTAATGATACAGCATAAAATGAACGTTTGAACAATCTGTTCCACAGAGTTATCAACACAATATGAAATATATACCTAACTTGCAAGACTCGTCTTTAATCTTTTCCGTCATTCATTTATGAGATATAGTCTTGGCAAAATTTGACTTAAGCAAATTTTAGGATCTCTATTTGGACATCTTTACTTTTCTCTCTTTAATATAAAAATCAAAGTATTTGGACTTTAGAAAATAGATCGAAAGCACGCGTATGCTTTCATTGTACGTGGATGTCTTACTGACTGTCTTGCTATTCTATTGTTTTATTTTAGGCCTTAGAGGTAAATGCCGACATACAGAAGTCTCAATTTCATCTAAAATTTTCAAAACGATCTCCAGTACTAGAAAGCATAGTTTTCTCAATGAAATAGATATTCAGAACTGTCTTTTAAAGGAGTGCATATCAATTTACTTGACAACATGTTGAAAAGACTATCTTTTTGGGAACGTGAAGGACCATGTTAGGTAATTCATTAGAGTCGCCCATTAAGGTGGTGTTATGCATGCAGGTTAATTTTATTTCTCATTCCATTTTAACAGCAGTTGGTATAGCCATATTACAAGGCGGAGCGATGGATGATTTTCAGAAGTTGTCTTTCGGGTATTAGAAGCAAGAAATAAGAAAGGGAACCTGGAAGAAAACTGAATGCTGAGAGTGGGCAGGTGTACGAGACTACGAGATGTAGATGCGTCTGATTTGGGGGGCGGCGGATAGAATGTGCATTATGGATTTCATTTTATAACTTTTTGGTTGAGCAAAGCAATACTAAATAAATAATCTGCAGTGTGTTACTTTCTTTAGGAGGCATACACTGCTCAGAAACGAGGTATCTAAGAAAAGGGAAGTCAATTACTGTAAGGTTTTGCTTACACAGCCCATTACCAACCAATCCCGCTTTCTTTCGTAAACAAGGAAGTACATAATCATAAAATGTGGATGACATCTTCACATCATGGCTTTTGTTGAGCGAATGAAGGATATAATTTGATTTCAGACATTGGTACATTTTATACCTGTTATCCAGTGCGCACAATTTATTGTACTTAACGGATGCAGGACTCGGTCCGAACTCTGCTTCCATAATCCATGCGCATACTGCTTGTTTATCCTATGTAAACAAACGAAGGGTAAAAAATTCTGTGAACTGTTTTCTAGTTGGACAAGAAGGGCGGGAGAGAGAGGGGGGTGTGGGGGTTGTATTCGATTCCTGCATTCTATCTTAGTGCCTTCGTATTCTGCGTATATCTTTGGTAACTTTCAAAAATGGAATAAAGCAAATTCAAATAAATACCATTGCCAATTTGATATTTTACTTCAGCTTTACCCCATTCTTATATTTCTTATTATTTGTTCGAACTTCTCAGCCCATCGTTTGAAGTTCATAAATTACGAAAGCTGTACTTTTCTATGTACTATGTACTTGTACAATGCTTAATATTTGTATACTATTCTCGGATATCCATAAAACTCCTTTGTTTAGTTTATTATTATAATTATAATGATGATATATACTAAAAATGCATGTCTAAATATTCAAAATTAATACAGTATAACACTGCAATTAAACCAGAGTGCCTATATGGAGCAGAAACATTAATTTTGAACAGAAAAGCAGATATCGAAAATATAGAACATAAAATTATTAGAAAAATGTTAGCTCCACAGCTGTAGGTGACGAATACAGACTTAGAGATAAAAATGAAATAAAAAATATAAGACATCCATAGTGTATTAGGAAATTTTATGGACAATTTAAACGATTAACTTCAAATAAGCTCACGAAACAAATTATAGAATTTTACGAAAATATAAGCAAAACACAAGCGGACGCTATGAAATTGATTGGTGAAGTAAAAACTGATTTAAAATTTGCAGGAATCACTCAAGACGCTATCCTAGATAGGGACATCTTTAGAAGAAAGGTGTATAAGTGGCAAGTTGACCAAAAGGACAAATCGAAGAAAAAGACTGGAATAGCGCGGACAAATGAGGGAAAAATAGGCCACAGCCAAAGAATGAGAGAACTTTGGGTTCATGGAACTTAGAAACGTCTCTAAGTACTTTGTGTAGTTCTAAATGGGCATACCCCGCCTCTCCCCCAAAAGAATTTTTTGTTCGTTAACGATGCTGTTAATTACTAAGATCATATTAGTGCCACTAGTGTGCCGGGATTTATTTCTATTACATGTTAATAAATCTACTGACATGGGGCTATCGCTTTTAAGTGCACTTAAAAATCGATCTGTGCCGCGTTTGAACGCGCGAACTTGGAATTAGTAGGCCTGCGCCTAACCAACTGAGCCCAAACCGACTCTTTCTTTGTATATTGTTAAAGTTTGGTATTTGACTACCCCAAATTATTACCAAGAAGACTGATGTATTGGGTGGCTAGGATGGACAGTTTGAAATGTGTTGGGTGGCCTACTTGTGCAGGGTATTTTTTTGACCTAGGGAGTGCAGTACAACACTTAGCTTCCTATTGGACATATACTGAAGTTTGAACTACACAATTCGCTCGTTGTAATTGCTTATTCACTAGTGTTATCACAAAATATTGAGACAAAGAATTGGTATACTTTTAATTTTTGGAAGGTGGCAACGTAATGACAGACGTGTGCACAATTTATAGACAAGGATTTCCAGATAAATAACACTCTGCATAGGAAATGCCCTGTTCGATGAATTTGACCGCAAAATCTATTGTGCCTCCCTAATATCCCCAGATTTTGCTCCTTTAAGTAATTTCTCGGACTACACAATAGACTTCATTTACCAAATATTACCACTTGACAGAAATTACATTCCCACAACAAGTATAACATCTGTAATGTTGCAGAAAGGGCTAATCGGAGTGTCTTCTTATGCGCAAAGCTGGACGGTACGTATTGTGAACATCATTTTTTAGTTCCAAATCCATCACAATAGAAGCCCCTACAGCAGCCGGAGAGTACGTCACGCAACCTACTGCTAAGTACTTTATCCATCCAATACATGAGTTACATATTAGCCAAATAATTTCTGTTAAGGAATGACTAAATAAATGTGGTGTTGTACTTGCGTAAGATTTAAATAAAACCTTTATTTCCGAAAAATTGTATATTGTAAGTATAAATGTATTATATAATAAAATATATACAAATAATAAATATATTATAAATTATTAAGATGCTCCACGGAACCTTTTATTTTGGAAGGGTTTGAATAATTTTAGAAAATATGAATAGTTAACTCATTTCTTGAAAGTGAGGAGAATATCACGTTAATAATATCAGAGGTCTTAGACTTTTTTAACTTCTCGATGTCAAAAGATGTATCTAGCATAAACTAACTTTAATTCATTATAAATATATTTGCCCAGTTTCGCTCCCATGAAACTGGCACTAAAATGCATGAAAGTATATTGAAGTGGTTGTGTACTAAACGTAAATTAACTCATCAAAGTATGAAATGCCGTAGAGTTAGCTAGCTCACCTGAAAGATCATTTAATGCAACACAAATTATATGTGGTTTTATAATTCCTTCCTAAAATGTTTGAAAAGAAAACCATTGTATTCAGCACCGTCAACATGGAGGACTTTTTGTAGGGACTGTACTTTAACATCCTATGCTATGCCACTTCTCATTTCAGTTATTCTTAAAAAGATTACTTTCTTAAAGTTTCTGTAGTAAATGTAATATAAAACATCGCTCGGTAAAGAAATTTAAAGTTTATTTAAAATACTTCTACGTACCTATCAGCACCATGATGTAATGAGTAAGAGCGTATTGCTTCGGTATACTGCCATGGAACACGCCGGGGTTCGAGACCTTTCATTACGGTGTGGATTTTTCGGCTCATATATAGCACAGTTGTATGTGAACTGTTGCAAAAGCTGTGACGAATGTGAGGAACTGTTGTTGTTTGTAATTTACGTTTTCCAACGTAAGGTAAGTCATATCGGACGATAAATGAAATGGGTGAAATGATGCTCAAATGAGCCCAGGATCCATAGAGCTTAGAGTTACCTGACATTCGTCTTTCAGGAAAACCCCGGAAGAACCTTATCGGGATAACTCACCCCAACCGAGATTCGAACTCGGCAAACACGCTACCATCTGTGCTACCGAAGCGGGCAGAATATGAGGGACTAAAACCACTGGTGCGACAGCCCTAAGAGGGCCAAGGCCTACCAACCCGACTGCCGGCCTCACGCCCACTTACGCACGGCAGACGTGGGCGATCATCCAACCGATACGGGGAGGAGATGTGGTCAGCATCCCACAGCCGGAATGTTGGTTTTCGTGACCAGGGCCGCTTACCTAGTGTAAGCTCCTCACTTTTCTCACGATGCTGAGTGGGCACCGGTCCTATACCCGGGACCTAAAATCCGCACCCCAGGTGGGATCGAACCCGGGCCGCTTTCCGTGGCCAGGGACCAAGGCATGCTGCCTTAGCCCGCTACGCCACGGCGCAGAACAAAATTTGAGGAACTAAGTTATCGATAACTCCATTAATATTTTGGCTGGGAAAACTGTTTTTCTTTCCTGACGGAGATTTTTTTGCAGTGTTTCTCAATCTTTATAACTGACAAATACCTAAGAAGTTATCCTAAACTTAAGCCTGGAATGTTTCCCTCCCAAATTTTTTCTTAATTATTCATCGGATCCAAATGACCTAGCTAATCGATGGGCCCTTTAAAACCTCACTCACTCACTTACTCACTCACTCACTTACTCACTCACTCACTCACTCACTCACTCACTCACTCACTCACTCACTCACTCACTCACTCACTCACTCACTCACTCTCTCACTCACTCACTCACACACACCTACTCATTCATTCACCTATTAACTCACTCGCTCATTCACTCACTTTAATGTTATATTTTATTACAGAAATTGGAACTTCTAAGCGTTAAATTCTAAAATAGAAAGAAATAAAATTGAACTGTCACTGGACTTAATACGGAGTGAGGTCGGATACCTTAAACCACCCCCGCCCAACCCTCATTAAGGGTTTTTACAGACAACACCAGAACGTTTTTACTACTGGTCAGTAACCCATAGCTTCTCTTGCGTTGGAACCTGTGGTTTTAGTGCAAATAATGAAGCCAATTTCTTTAAGAATTCCTATGTCTGATCACCATTGTCCATTGCTTGTGATGTCTGTCGTATGCAGCAAGAACGGGATTTAAACACTGCAGCAAAATAACCACACAACACGAAATGTTACAAAATTAATAAACCAAAATAATTTTTAGTCATCCGACAGGAACGTTGTTTCGTTTACAACAACTTTTGGACATTCCCGTTTTATCAGATATGTGACAGCAGTAATTATATTGATTAATGGTGTAACATTTTAACGACTTGAAAATATCCAATTTTTATTTTTTCTATCATGTACATAGCAGCTAGAGAAGCTACTGAATTCTCCCCACAAATTCGATAAGTCGGTTTCAGTGTAATACAGGTTTTGAAGTACTCTGAATAATAAAGTACTTTTAAAAAAGTTCTGCGTGTATGTGAGTGTCTGTGAACAGTATAACTGAAAAACGAAAGGTCAGTTTAATACAAACTTGTATTTAAGTTCAGCATCTTACAAGAATGGACATGAAGATTATCAAGAAACCCCCACTCCACCAGGAAAGTTTCGATTTTCTCAAAAATCATAACGATTTTGTTTAATATATCGCATATATATGATCTTTTCATGAAAAGCAAAAGTATGTCTGGAAATTTCCGTGAATAGTTCAGAAGTCCTCTGCATTCTGGATGACATTTGCATAACTGGTAACCCATAAGAAAAAAAAGACTTAACTACACAATAAAGTATGACACGTTAAAGCACGCAATTTATCGAATTTTTATGTAGGTAACAGTTGTCGATTCATTCTTTTTTATTGGTTTGTCGAATATTTACACTTTTCTCAAATAGAAACACATTTGTCTTTTTATGTTCTGTAAAGAGAATAGAATGACAAAGTATTTCACTGTCGTTTAGTGACTAATCTATTCTTCTTTTACCATTGTACCTATAGCGAGCTATGTAATAAACACATTTCTACAAACGTTTATCTCAATTAACATGAATCAGTTAGAAGAACAAGTATTTTAAAGAAGAGTTTGTTCAAGATTGAGAAGAAAAAGTTCTGTGAATGCCCACATCAGATTTGTTTTATTGACTTCAATATGTTAAAACTCAATGTGGCATTTTGCACGATTGATTAGCTCTCATTTCACAGCCGTAGCCAATTTAGTTATAGTATAAAATGCACGTGCTCCATAGGTTCGTTCCATTTCTGTACATCTTTGTAGTTTCAGTTGTTTAATTTATGATTAAATAAAATAACTTGCATTTAAATCAAAGTAATACTGTTATTTTGTTTTAAGCTGTAACGATATGTAAGAAGTAGTGCTATATATTACTTATATCATCGAGAGGAACTCCACACGCACTGCGTGCTACGTTATTTATTGTAGCTACCATCTGTAAAAGGAAGGGATGAAACGAAGAAACAGTAGGAGACTACAGGCCGTAAATAGACAAGCCGCAGAGATGCACTGCGAAAGTCCACGGATGTACTCTTTTCTTTGAGCAAGCATCCTCACCATTTGTCATCAAGACCATACGTCATGAAACCTAGAGACATACCTCAAAGATGCAAGGGAATCGAAATGAAAGGAAAGTGGTGGAAAAGAAATGGGTTAGATGAGAAACCATTGCAGCATTCGCCTACCAAACAGGAAAAAAAAGAACACTATAGCCCCAAGGTTAAAGAGGGTCAACGAGAATCAAACCTGAGACCGCCTAAAACACAGCCTCATACATTACCGTGAAGTCAATAGTAGTGCTAACGCCTCGGTAGCGTGGTGATAACATGTCTGCCTCACGTTCAAGAGGTCCCGAGTTCGAATCTCGGTCAGGGTGAGTTACCTGGATAAGGTTTTTCCGGGGTTCTCCCTTATCCTGATAGACGAATGTCAGATAACTCTAAGCTCCATGGACCCCGGACTCATTTGAGCATAATTTCACCAATTTCATCCATCGTCCGATATTACTTAACGTTGGAGGACATAAATTAAAAAAAAAAAGCTAGTGCTAATACGTACAGTATACTACGGGAATGAAAGTCTCCGGGGCCTGAGACGCAGGGGGGTTGCAGAAGGTTCCCTCACCCTCCCTGGATATATTTATGACACCCATGTCAGTTCAGCTACAGACCATTCAAAAACATTCTGACGTCTTCTACTTTTCTGAATGAATCTTCTCTATTTTAATGTACAGAGTGAATAGGCCGCATTTTTTTTAATGGTTCTGCACCTTGTGTAGCAGTTCTGACACACAAATTCGCCGTCCTTGTGCCACTGTGTAAGGATAGCGCATTCCTTTCAGAGACTTACTCTGCGTTGGTGGACAGTAACTAATCATGTATGATTTTCTCTACTCAAAGTGATCCAAACTTGACTACCTTTATTGTGAACAAAACGTTTGTTGACCCATTTAGTTCAGTTTTAAAAGCCACCCTAACGGTTGTTTACGTTCTTTGCTTTGTGCGTAAACGCTTGACTGCCTTTCATAGCTTTACAAAGCACAGATGGTTAAATGTTATTTGCGAATTAAAAACATCGAATATGCGGATATCCCGCCCTTTTGTCCGATTGTTTGAAGTACCGCACACAAAGCTAAACTCATTTACTTGAATAATTGTGTTTTTAGGAAACAAAGGCTGCGGTTGTGTTTTTCATGTTTATGTCTGCCTTTCAGAATCTTTTGATGTCCCAGCCAGTGCGTACTTAAAAGTGTTTGGGCAACGCTAACCTATAACGGCATGTGCTGTTTTATATGTCCAACCTAAAGATGAACTAGTATTTTGATGAACCTTGATGCCTTTATGTTATTTATATTACTTTCTGTACCACATAATTAGTAGGGGAAATATTGTATTGCAGCCAAAAATTCGATACTCCCTCCCACTTTTCTCTTTCTCTCCAAACTCTCCCCACTGTTTCTCTTTTGTTATCTTTCCCTTCTTAAACTTTTTCCTCCCTTCTTCCCACTATCTCCCTTGCTCTCTTGCATACACGTCCCTTCCTTCTCCCACTTTACCTTCCTTGCCGCTCCCACTCTTGTATACCCCTCTTCTACTTTCTCTCTCTTTCTCTCTCTCCTCCACTCTGTCTCTGCTGTATTTGTGTTTTTTATTATTTTGAAAATACGATAAAACTGCTTTACCAGAGAGTGCCAATAAACATTTGAAACGCAAGTACATCACACAAGCTTGTGTTTCTTATGTTTCTTATGCGATTGGAACTAGTAATACAATATTTCACTTGGGAACACGTTTACGTTCGTAAATAAAGCTAAGGAAAGCTATAACGTCTTAATATTCATACTTCATCTTTTAATTAACATATTTTGATGGAAACAATGGTTATTATAAGCTTTTGTTGAGTTAATAGTTTGCATATAAACAGAAATATAGAAGAAAGGAAATCAAACTTTCTCTATTTTCGAATTTTGTGATAAACTTATATTGAAGTTTTGTAAATTACTCGCTGTTTTGAACCATATTTACTGACGTAGACAGGATTAAAATAATGAATATTTTTCTTAGAATACCATGTGTTAAAGCACGGAATGAAAACTTACAGGGGTTTTCTACAATCGGCCATTGTTTAAAATTACGTCCTCCAACGTTAAGTAGATTTGAACTATGAATGAATTGGGTGAAATGAGCCCAGGGTCCATAGAGCTTAGAGTTACCCGATATTGATCTTTCAGGATAAGGAACAGCCACGGAAAAAACTCGTATCCAGATAACTTACCCTGGCCGAGATTCGGACTCAGGACTTCTTGAACGTGAGGCAGACACGCTGCCATTTACGCTATAGAGGTGGGCTTCAATTGGCCATGATTATAGGTTAATGCAGAATGTTTCGTTATGACAGCATGTTTGTAAATAAGTAGTTATCCAGATAAATAGAGTAAAACTGAAAAATTCAATGCCATGGCCGGAATTTAAACCACGGCTCTCCCGGTTTCCGTCCGGCCCCTCTTAATCTTTGAGCTACCATGGCCAAAGGTATCTATCCAAAACGTTAGCCTTACAGGCTAGTATGGATGAATTATTAAATTCCATCAATTAATTTAATAATAAGTAGTTATCCTAGTTACCATATTTTGAATTTGTGAAGATTATAAATATAAGCAACCCAATTTCGAATTCACTTTTCCAGTATTATGGAAAAGCGTATCTATTGATAACATGTCTAATGAAACAGAAGTCGAAGATGATTGTATGACTGGATGTATAGAGTTATTATCGAAGGTGCATCTGCATTCTGTACTGCTACAATAAATATTTGAAAATGAATGTTGCATTGTGATGATTATGTTTTGTCATTTTTCGGCATTTAGATTTCCTTTGTTTTCACAACGAGATTGCGTGTTGAAATGTAACCTTATGATCAATGGCAACAGTATTCAAATATTGAAAATCAGATATGTCGTACAAAACACATAAAAATCTACAATTCCAATACTTCAAATATTTTATTAGCCTTCCCTTTTTAAAGAGATGTCTAAGATATTTTATATTCCAGGCTTCATCAATACATCCAGTATTCATAGATGAAAAGATATCACCCCCCAGGGGCCTACTTCGGTAGGTACAGGTTTGGCGCACCCGGGGTCCCGAGCCAACAGTCTCCCTCGTGTGGGCTCCGCTTCGTGGTTGAGGGAGACGGTCAACAGGCCCACCCACGTGTAATTTAGGCCGTGCGTGGAGACCCGTGGAGAAGGTTTTTAGATTCTTGTCTAGTTTAGAGTTTAGGATTTAGTGAACGAAATTTTTAGTAGGTTTTGATTGAAGTTTTTTATGTACGTGTATTTTTAATAGGTTTTGTTACACTTGTATAGTTTTTAGAAAGTTTTATATCTGGCTTTTGCCATGACTAGTTTTTTAAAGGGCGCTGATGACCGCCGTAGTTGAGCGCCCTTATATATATATATATATATCATCATGAAAAGATAACATCATATAGCTGTTTTAAAAGAGCTTTCAGATTTCAGGGAGGCTCACCATAGAATTAGCATTAGTTATTTATATATCGGAAATGATGACAAAAGTTTCGAACCTATTTTAATTTTCCCTCGTAGCCAATCTATCTGACCCTTGCGATGTTTTTGGTCACAGTCGAATATTGTGAGGAATAATTAATATACGATAATAATCATCTCCGAAATTTTATTTCCATTTATCTCACTTCAACTTCCATCCTGGTTTGCTATTTTAGGGTTATAAATGTAGAGGGAAGTTTCAGCATGCAGAGGAAATTTGTTCTCGCAAAACCTCGCTCTCCGCATCGGGAGAGATCTCCGAATCCCGAGTCTCCCATGGGATTTCTAAGCTCACAAGGGGGCAGGAGAGCCCGATTGCAAGAACAATTAAAAAGTTTAAATCTGTGTTGTTGGAGCTTTCTCCTGTCATGTCTGCTCCCTGAATCCTTTCATCTCATCACGCCTTCCCGGGAGATGTCCCGTCAGATTTATGCGCACAAAAGATTTCATAGGTCAAGGAGCTCTCTCCCTCCAAACCTCGTCAGTCATAACTTTCTTTAATACGTACAGTAAGTAGAGGAAGTGCTATTACTTAAAAGTTCGATGTCGAAACTTCAGCGGAATTACAGGTTTGGAGTTCCCAGAAACATGTTTTTCAAAAAGGCTTTTTATAAACAGGTCTGTTTGGGGAGAGGGTTAAATCTGTAAACAACGTAACTCAACAACAGAAAGTTCGATAAATATCAAACTTCATTTAAGTTCAGTATATTTTAGAGATGGATACAAAGACTATCAGGAAAATCCCCAACTCCAAACTATTTTTACACGAAAATGTTTAAGATATTTATGAATTTTACTAAAAATGGTTACAATGATTTGTAATAAATACAACATATTTATGATATTTGCAGAAGAAATAAAATGTGCACATATTTTGAACTCACTGGTAATTTCTTGTGAAGTCTACTCTATTCGAATATATTATTTATTCGGGGAAAAAGGCCGCGCTGTGGCTCAGTGGTTAGACCGCTTGGCTCTCACCAAGGCGGCCCGGGTTCGATCCCAGGCGACCGCAAAGTGAGATTTGTGGTGGACAACACAGCGCTGGGGCGGGTTTTCTCCGGGATCTCCGGTTTCCCCCGCCATCTCATTCCACCGGTGCTCCATCCTCATCTCATGTATCATCAGTGTCACCGCCTGCGGTGCCGTATGTAGTAAAAGCGGGCGTTAAACACTACACATTCGGGGAAAAGCTATACCAGAAGCTCCAAGTATTAAAGAAACTAATCATGGAAGAGGAGGATTTGCTTTAATTTTTTAAAGAGAATATTCAAGAGTTTTATGTTATTTTATATAAATGATAAACCACTAGAAATATATAAAAGCGTAGTAAACAAAAATGTATACATGAATGCTTCCATAAATCTCTTACTGTTGGTTTGACCTTTACAACAATTTTTTAAAATGCTGTTGCTATGTTGTGTTTCGTAATGGGCAGGGTAGATATGCTTTTCAAAGTCAGCATATACCGACTAGCTTTTAAACGACTGATCGATTCGGTTTCTCTGTCTTCTCTTGAACCTTCAACGAAATATGCAATGAAACAACGTCTGCAAAGGTTAATTAATATGAAAGGAAACATTTGTAAGAACAGTCTGTAGGAGCTAGAGAAATAAACGGTAATGGGTACAGAAATTAACATGAATGTAACACACGTATTATATGAGCAATAAATGACATTTAGATACCACGTGCATTCAAAAATAGGAATGAAAGCTATAAGAAAGCACCACGTGCAGTCCGGCTCTAAGCAGACCAAGTAAAATTCACGGAATACGTTCATTGTGTAGGGTAGTTTTTCTAACAAGAAAGGTATAAGCCGTTTCAGGAAATTCTTTTCATTAGCGGTCAAGCGCCAGGTTCAACTTCCTTTCAAACAGCGCCGTTTGTTCGTGTCTAATTGTGTAAAGAAGTGTAAGTTACACGCTTCATGGGAAGCGAATGGTTAAGCAAAGCATATAATCTTTTTCGTGTAGGGTTTTGTACCCGTGAACTTTTCAGTCACCCACCTTCCCTCTTTTTTTTTTTTTTTTTTTTTTTTTTTTTTTTTTTTTCCACCGATCAGGAGAAAAGCATTTATCAGGCAGAGCATCAGCCGCAGCTTGCTAGTCGGAACTTAAATCAATAGTTTTTTTTAACCGTCTTTAACGAGCTACAGAATGTGGAAAGCATTTTCTTTGATTAGGTCTGAGGAATGCTGGATACAGTACATCATAATTAAATCAAGATTGCTTCAGGGTTAACAAATGACATGCGACGATGCCATTGTCCTCTTCATACTGTTTAAACTACATACTTTTGTCATCAGCAGTTGAACACTCCAACTTGGTGTGTGTGTGTGTGTGTGTGTGTGTGTGTTTGTGTGTGTGTGTTTGTGTGTGTGTGTGTAGTGTTTAACGCCCGCTTTTACTACATACGGCACCACAGGTGGTCTCCAACTTGGAGAAAACGTTAAAGGTGCTAAGAGAACAAATGCTGATGAGTGACAACACCTTCTATCCATTATAATTTCGATATCAAACATTATATATTACAGCAGCTTCCGTAAATTGTAGATAAAGTTCTCTTCATTCTTTTGTTATTTTTTATTTATATTGTTACTTGTTCTGGAGTAGGCTTACACAACGGAGGTGAACACAGTGCACAATTAGATCTACATAAATCTACTGTAGCTAACACACCCTAGGAGGAAGGGATGAAGTGAAAGAACCTCAAAAGCCCACAGGCCTCAGATAGAAGTGCTGAGGTCACTGACAATTATAGGCCCTTGAGTAGCCACGGAGCCTTTCCTTTGAGCAAGTATCCGCACCATTTGTCCACCACCAACACAACCTAGATGCAACCAGAAAGAGGGTAAAGAAAAAACAAAATAAAACAGAAATTATGGAGGAAAATCCTAATACACGAGAAAGTAGACCAGCATTCACCTATCGACGCCCGCCTCGTAACGTAGGTAGTAGTTTATCTCCTCCATGTTCAAGAGGTTCCGAGTTAGTGTCTCTGTCAGGGTAAGTTATCTGGATAAGGTTTCTTCCGAGGTCTTCACTTATCTTGAGAGATGAACGTCGGGTATCTCTAATCTCGAAGAACCCTGGGTTTATTTGAGCATCATTTCATTGCATCCATCGTCCGATATGACTTAACGTTGGAGGGTATTAATTTAAAAAAAATCACCTATGGACTAGATAAAACCACGAAAAACCTAAACTCAAGGTGGGCGGTTGGTGAAATTGAAACTTGAAAGTCTTCTCATATTAAATTGGAGCCATCTTACCTAAGAAAATAGAAAAATTGTTGTGTTTAATACAAAATGAAGTTTTTAACGGAAGTACACTTTTCGAGGAGGACGCCAAGTCCAAGTTTCGCAGTCGTACAGAATCAGGGTCGGTATAATCGCCCGATACAGGCGTAGCTTGAGGTGCGTTACCATGGTGGAGTTTAAGACAGGGTACAACTGCCTGAGTGCTGCATGCCCTTGTCCGGCTTTGACCCGGACATGAGGGGCGTAGGTGAGACCGCGATCGAGGAGGACGCCAAGGGCTGAGGGAACCCAGGGGATTTGCCTCTGCCTCAGCCTCAGCGACCAATCCGGACGCCTAGCTCGGACCTTAGCCAGGAGAAGAGCGGAGTTCTTCCAGGAGCTAATGGCCATCCTCCACCTTTCACTCCAACGGCCGATGGCTCGGAGCTGTCGCTGCAGCGGAGGATGACAATATCTTAGGGTTTTGTTAGTGCCATTATGAGGACGCCGTCGGCATATTGGCACGTAACAGTTTGTGGTTCCAGGGGGAAATCAGACATGTAGGCCGCAAAGAGTAACGGAGACAGAACACTGCCTTCCGGGACTCCCGCGGCTATGGGTCTGATAGATGACAGCCGTCTTTCCACTCTCACCCTGAACGTGCGGTCTCTGAGGAAACTGCTAATCAGGGCGAGATAGGGAGGAGGTACGTTGGCCTCCCTGAGTTTGTACAGAAGGCCTTGGTGCCAGGTTGTGGCAAAGGCTTTTTCTACGTCTAGCAGCACCGCGACTGTCTTGAGGTTTTCCTGGAATGACAGGGCCGTCCTCTCGGCCAGTTGCAGTAGATGCAGGGTCGTGAAGAGCAGGTGCAGTAGAGTATTTTAAAGAACATGTACCTTATCTGAGCTAAGTGCTAACCAATTACAAGGCGTCAAATATATGGCAACCTCTCCTTAAAAGTGTTCAGTCTATTGCTGGCAGTTACAACAGGCACAAGCACTGGTTAACTTCAACTTCCTGTTCTCCCCTCCCACATACTCGTAAAAATTGGTAAGTTTACCAACTTTTCTTTATTTTAGATGTCACTTACTGCATACCCGAGCAATAGCAGGGAATATGGTACATGTACAGTAGCTTTATGCGCGAAAATAATCGTGTGTCAAAGTCACTGCCAATTAACAGTTCCCAAGAAGAAATCACTGCACATCTCAACGACGATTTTTCACCTCCTTTTTCTAGAGCACTGGATTATTGGAAAACAAATTCAAAATTTCCAAAACTATATTTAACTGGTCGTTAAATATTTGTGTATTCCACCTGCAACAATTCTCTGAAAAACTATTTAGCATAGCTGGACTCATATGTGACAGAAAAAAAGTAGACTTGATCCCGAAAGAGTGAGAACGCTAGTATTTTTGAATAAAAACTTATAAAAGTGGACTGCTTCAAAGCGCATTTTACTTTTAAATGGCCAATGTAGATTTAAAAATAAGTACACCGATACTTTTAAATTTTGTCTCATTAAATATGCGCTTCTAATTAATGTTATTAACATTACACAGCTCCCCCAGCATTCTATTTTGTATTGAAACTTGAAGTAGAAATGACGGTATCAAATATCGAAGTATCAGGTATCCTGGAAAATATCGTGTATCGGTATCGAGAAAAAACTGATATGGACTCATTCCTAATAAATACGTACTAAACAACAAATATAGATGCCTTTATAAAACACATTTTATTTCAATCAACGTTTCGGATATATCCTGTAAACCTAACGCTACTCATTGTTTCTTGCAATATGGTATGAAAATTTGATGTCTTTAAACATTTCGCTACGAACTGGTTTGCTGTATTTCTTTTGTATCCCCGTCCCCATCAGCTGTCGTGGTGCGGGTGCTGCGGACCCCTAGCAACTCGTGGTACCTCTAACATTACTAGAGGAACCTCGGGACGAACATTCGAGGCCCTCCCTGATAGGGAGTTGTTCGGATTGGGTTGGACTCGAGGGGACAGTAGTTCCCGATAGCCGTGGGTGATCGGGTATGTCTCCGGACGGGGTTGAGGGAAGCCATTAATATTCCCGCGTACTGGCCAGCATAGCCAGTAGAAGGTGTGCTAGATCACCAGGCGGCCCCAGCGAGGTCATATCGGTAGCCTTCCCATTTTGGAGTTGGCGCGCGTAAGTGGCGTATCCACTTCCATCCTGTCTTGAGTCCACAGGACCAGATAGGGGGGGGGGGCCCCTTGTTAGTCTCTAGGTCTTGCCCTATGGAAAGCCCCACGGAGGTGCCGGGCGTCCTTTTTGGAACAGCTCGGTAACTCCCTGGTGGAAGGAGGCCCGGGTCCTTGGTCCTACGGCTCCAGGACTAATGGGAGTAGAACCTCTGACATTAATACATTTCTTTTGCATACCTACAGCGAAATATGCAATGAAACTATTTCTGCAAGTAGTAATGGAATAGATACTGAAATTATACACAAATAAACTACACGTACAATGCAATGCATTGTAGAAAATATGATGTGATCGTGGTCATATAAGGATCGTTACATTTTAAAGCCATCATATAACAACAAGTCTTTAAAAATCTATCCTAGCGTAACCTTCTTAAACTTACAATGCACGATGAGTAAACAAACTTTGCATTCTCATAACATGGAATTCTTGGAAGAATGAGCTCTTGAAAGAATAGTTTGTATCGGAGTAGGTAGAGAAAGTCACGAGGATGCAACGTATAAGATCTTTCTTTTTCCGGTCGCGACGTGACCGAGTGATTAGACCACTTGACTCTCACCAAAGGGGCCCGGGTTCGAACCCAGCTGACCCCATGTGGGATTTGTGATGGACAAAGCGGCGTAGCGCCGGGTTTCCTCCTCTTCATTTCATGTATCATCAGTGTCATCGCTTATGGGGCCGCATGTAGTAAAAGCAAGCGTTAAACATTACAAAAAATACCCTTTCTTTCATTAATTTAAAGCCTGTGCTTACTGCATTCAGTAAAACATGTGGTGGATATTTATGATACATGAAATAAAATGAGATAGTCAAGGAGTAAATAACTTAAGCAGAATGATCCATTTGTTGACGATCCTAATCTTATTGACTTACCTAACTGAGATACATATACAGAAAAAGTAAATATAGAACTCATACACACACACACACACACACACACACACACACACACACACACACACACACACACACACACACACACACACACACACACACACACACACACATATATATATACACACACACTTTGTATCAAACAACTTCACAGTCGTTTCTGATATAATCGTTGTGTGTTAATATTTTACAAGTTAACAACTTGCTGTAGACTTCTTTTGATTGGAATTGGAAATGTTCACTGTTTTTGCGTAACCCTACACAAATGAAAAGCAGTATCTTTCTAACATGGATGCAGTCAAAACCACATTGTTCAATTTTAAACTATTGCAAACGTTTAATGCAAAATTAATAAAATAATCACTTTTTATAGGAACCCCTGATACTTCTGCATTGCTAAAATATGTCAACGACATAAGTTTAGCATACGATATTTTTAAACAGTTGACTGCTTCCTTGGTTTCCTGTGAACAAAACTGAAACCTAACTAAAACGTTTTACTCTATAGAGACATTTATGAAATTAATATGCCTTTCTATACCTAAATAATTTAGTTTTATACCCCTTCCAAATATTATTGTTAAAGCATGTTGTACTTCTGTTTAGTTCATGTTAATTCCTAAACGTGTGTAGAAATAGTTTAATTATGTATTATTTCGCTATACTCGTAGGTCGAGAGTGAATGCAGAGAACTGTAGTGATGGACGTCTAAGCGGTCCTCTATGCGCTGACTTTGAAATTCCTTTCTTAGAATCACATATATTAGAAACAAAAGAATGGTGACTTAACATTTTAAAAATGTGTGAAAAAGGTATAAAGAAGTTCAAACCATCTATGTGACAGTCTCGGATGTACTTCACCCCACCAAAAACAATAAATAAACAAATAAATAAATAATAAATAAATAAATAAACAGACAAACAGGCAAAGAAATACACAAATAAATAAACGAATGAATAAACGAATAAATAAATAAGTAAATAATAATAATAAAAATTGAGTATTGAAATATATTTACATCGTTCGTGTAGTAAGTCGTTTTTCTAATGCTTATGGATTACAAGTTAAATATACATAATTCAGAATGAAGCTTACATAGAGCTTATTATTAGTCATGCAAATACATCAAACTGTGGCATTTAATCAAAATAGTTTTGGACGTTTTAAAAGAAATAATATATAACAATTTCGAAGTACTTCGGAATGGAGAAATTTTCTTGAAAGTCTTCATGTTTGGAAGGTAGATGCTGAGTTTAAATACCAAATTTGGTGTTCATACGACTTTTCATCACAGACATACGCGTACGCGGTAGCCTTTTCTGTGAATGCTTTTTTTGGGTTCAGGGAGCGTTGAAATATTGACATAGAATGAATAAAATACAGTATGAAATACAGTGATAATGAAATACAATAAGTGGTAGTTAATCCACCTCTGTGTGGTGGGAATAACGTGTCGGCCTCACGTTCAGGAGATCCAGTACGAATCTCGGTCAGGTTGAGTTAGCTGGGTAAGTTTTTTTACTGGGTTTTCCCATATCCTGAGATGAATGTTGGGTAAATGTAAGTTTTGTAGATCCCGGGCTAAGTTCGGCATCATTTCACACGTTTCATTTATCTTCCATGTGACCCAACTGGTTAAAGGACGTTAAACCAGTTAACAAAAGAGATTGGGAATTCCCCATCTTCCCCAGAGTC
>CM060954.1:91182827-91220939 GCA_030765055.1 Mantis religiosa | reverse complement strand
TATTGATCGGATTAAGGACGCTAAATGCATTAAGAATATAGGTGCTTGCGCTATATATTACAGATAAAGCAAGAATAAGACAGTAAGTCTCCTGCACAGATTTTGTTCCTAAAACCTTTGGAAAATGACGGGTAGAGAAAAATAATATGACCACTTCTAAAGTTTCCTTAGCATTTATCTTGTCAATTTATTTATTTTAGCACAGGTGTGGTTGGGAAGTGAGAAAAGGCCAACCATCAGAATCTTCGACCCTTAGACAAGCTGTCTGCTTACTTCTCACAAATTCTGACAAAGTGGGAACGTGCAAACGCATAATTTGTGGTGGGATGGCACTAATCTAGCGTTAAACGAGCTTTTCTTCGTGCACAAAAGCTTAACAAATGTAAGTGGGGCGTCCCGTTTCTTTTGAAATGCCGAAACCCTGCGAGAGGTACGTGTGTGGCGTCGACACACTATAGAGTGCTCTTTGAGGTTTGCCGACTGCCTGATAATCGCTACCTGGCACAGCAGACTGCCCCCTCTCCTCCTCTCAGTGACACTGCCATCATTATGCTTTTGTTATAAACATCGCCGCAACCTCCAATTGAACTGTATCCTGAGTAAACTGTTCCTTCAACATCATAGTTCCGTTTCAGATCGCGTGATATTACTTCTGCTGGGATTTTCCATCGATTTTCGGCAACTTGGCCCAGCAAAAGCCTTTCGGACAAAAGCAGAGAGGATGGCTAAGAAATAAAGAATCTGGTATACACGACATTTTCTACAGAATATCCATATAGGAGTAGGTTGCTCTAACTTCTAACTGTAAAGTTAGCAAACGGACTCATTTAGACAGCACTAAGCAAACTGTGTACGTTAAGACAACTTTCAACTCTTAAAAATAGGTACAATTATGTCCTGGTAGTGATGTTGAATACTCTTTGCCTGAGTTCTTAAGACACAAAACAACAACCATGTAATATTTTGAAAATATATTGCTTAAATTTAGGGATATCAATATTTCACGATACTCGATACCAATACACGATTTTTTTTCCAAAATACCCGATACTTCGATACTCAATATCATCATCTCTACTTTTAGTTTCAATACAAAACAGAATGTTGAAAGAATTGTAATGCCAATGAAATTAATGGTGCACATATTTAATGAGACAAGATGTAAAATCAACTAGTAATTTTTAAACTCTACATTAGAAATTTTAAAGCAAAATGCGTTTTTTGTAACAGTCCTTTTTTATAATTTAATGTCAAGTCGTCCGCCTCGGTAGCGTGGTGGTAGCATGTCTGTCTCACGTTCAAGAGGTCCCGGGTTCGAATCTCGGTCAGGGTGAGTTACCTGGATAAGTTTTTTTCCGGAGTTTCCCTTATCCTGAAAGACGAATGTCGGGTAACTCTAAGCTCTATGGACCCTAGGCTCATTTGAGCATCATTTCACCTATTCCATTCATCGTCCGATATGACTTAATTTTGAAGGACGTAAATCACAAAAAAAGCACGTTGGCCATAGTTGCTCAGTGGTTAAGAGCAACCGAAAGGAGACCAGAGATCCGTGGTTCAAATCCCGGCTATGGCATTGAATTTTTCACTCTGGCTCTACACATCCAAATCTTAGCCTACACGCGGCAAGTGTAGAAGAAATGATTAATTTCCATAAATTTACCTAAAAAATAGTGGTTTAACTATGAAGTCTGGGACTTAAGTACTAAGAGCTTAGTAAGTTGCCACGAAAAGTTGCTTTTTGTTTGTTTGTTTGTTTGCAATTTACGTCCTCCAACGTTAAGTCATATCGGACGATGAATGGAATAGATGAAATAATGCTCAAATGAGTCCGGGGTCCATGGAGCTTAGAGTTACCCGACATTCGTCTTACAGGATATGGGAAATCCCGGAAAAACCTTATCCAGGTAACTCACCCTGACCGAGATTCGAACTCGGGACCTCTTGAACGTGAAGCAGACATGATACCACCACGCTACCAAGGCGGGCTAGGTGCATGTCTCATAGCATATGAGAACACTTAGTGGTTTATCCGGAAACACACGAGTCAGTTGGAGAATTTAATGTCATGTTGGCATGTTGGCCATAGTAGCTCAGCGGTTAAGAGCAACCGGACGGAGAGCGGGAGACCCGTGGCTCAAATCCCGGCTATGGCATTGAATTTTTCAGCCTGGCTCTACTCATCCACTTCTATATTTTTATTTATTTATTTATTTTTTGTTGTTATAAATACTAGCATTCTCTCTCTCTTTCCGAGCGAAGTTTACTTCTTTTTCTGTCACGTATGAGAGAATAGTCTTTCAGAAAAAACAGCTGTTGCAGTTGGAATACAGAAATATTTATCAGCTATCTTTTTTTAAATTTGAATATTTTTCCAGTAATACAATGCACTAGAAAGAGGACGTGACACATCTTTATTGGTATGTGCAGTAATTTCTTCTTGGAAACTGTTATTGTCAATAAATCTGACACCCGAGTACTTTTTTGCATAATGTTACTGTAAAATAAAATAAAAATTGCAGAAGCACCACCGAAGTATTAAAAACAAATCCGAGGGAATTTTCTGAAGTATCGTTCGATGTCGATACCATGCAGATATTCGAGTATCGAGGTATCGCAAGTATCGAAGACCTATCCCTGCTTAAACAAACCACTACGAGTATTTCGAAAACCATTAATGCCATCAACAATTTTTAATGTAAACTGTTTCCCTTAGTAAGATCTACTATTCATTCACATTTGTCCCTCGTTAAAGCTTCCGCAGTATATAAAATTTAACGAGGACGAGAACTTCAAAGGTTGTTTGAAAAAATCATTATCATTCCCATAATTGAGGGTCTGCAAAGTCAATGTCTAAAATATACGTGTTTTTGCACTTATGTGTAAGTAAGATAGATTATAAAGGGCAGAGTAAGAAATGCAGAAAGAAGTGATTCGAAAACAAGGAAGTAAGTAAGGAAAGAAAAATAACAAAAGAGAATAGAGCAAATCAATCTTAAGGGTGGAAGGGAAACAGGAAGGTGGTTTAGAAAGGGAATCGACGAAAGGAAAAGGAACACAGAAGCAGGCACAGCGAAAATTGTCAGAACACAGATAAATAAAAAAGATGAAATAGTAGTAATAGTAGTTTTAGTGGTGATAATAGTACTATAATAGTGAGTATCCTTAGTTTCCGGTGAAGGCCGCGTTAACTTGGTCAGGCTTACGATGTTTCGCTCATCATGTCGTGACCTACTTCTGGACTCTCGTCCAATCTTTGCGTTATTGTTCTTGTTAAGGATACTCATTAAGACATAAAATAATGCCCGCCTCGGTAGCGTGGTGGTAGCATGTCTGCCTCACGTTCAAGAGGTCCCGAGTTCGAATCTCGGTCAGGGTGAGTACCTGGATAAGGTTTTTCCGGGGTTTTCCCTCATCCTGAAAGACTAATGTCGGGTAACTCTAAGCTCCATGGACCCCGGGCTCATTTAAGCATCATTTCACCCATTCCATTCATCGTCCGATATGACTTAACGTTGGAGGACGTAAATTACAAAAAAAAAAAAAAAAAAAAAAAAAAATCAAGACATAGGCCGTGGAAGCCTATGCATGCATTTTATTATAATAGTGGTTAGTGCTGGTGACTGGTGATACTAATGGTAGCTGTGGTGGTGATAGCAATTCTAGTAGTGCTCGTGTAATAGTAGTAGTAATAATGGAGCTTATAGTAGTAGTGCTGGTGATGGTAGTAGTAGAAGTAGTAACAGTAGTCGTAGTTGTGTTGGTTGTGATGTTAACAGTAGTGGACATAATCACTTCTTCCACACTAGCCATGTTTGGATGAGTAGAACCAGACAAAAATTCAATGCCATAGCCGGGATTTGAACCGCTCTCCGTGCGGTTGCTCTAAACCACTGAGCTACTATGGCCAACGTAGCTCTGTGGTTTAGAGCAACCGCACGGAGAGCGGGAGATGCGTGGTTCAAATCCCGGCTATGGCATTGAATTTTTCAGTTTGACTCTACTCATCCACACTTTAGCCTACACGCGGCTAGTGTGCCAGAAATGATTATTTCCATTAATTTACCTAAAGTATAACATAGTGGTTTAACTATGAAACCTGGGACTTACGTACTTACAGCATTGTAAGTCGCCACAAAAGGTGCAAGACTCATAGCATATGAGAACCCGTAGTGGTCTACCGGGAAACATACGAGTCAGTTGGAGAATTTAATGTCATGTCGGCATGTTGGCCATAGTAGCTCAGTGGTTTAGAGTAGCTGCATGGAGAACGGGTTCAAATCCCGGCTATGGCATTGAATTTTTCAGTCTGGCTCTACTCATCCAAACGTTTAAAAGTAGTGTCAGTAATGCCTAGAGTAGTAGTCGTGGTAGTATTAGAAGGATAGTGTGCCTGCTTAGTAATATAGAGGTTTCGAATTGCAATCACGGATGGGACAGTTTTTTGGATTTTCTCCAATGCGTTTCCACATACTGACAAAACCATGTGAGAAAGTCTCAGTTCTCTGTAAACCAGAGATGTTACAAAATTTGGCAATTTAAGAGATCTTGATCGACTGGATTGAATATTATCGGAGGGGGCTTGGTGCGGCAACCAGATTTGGCTTATTGGGAGGAAGGATGAGGCGAAAGGAGACAAAGGGCGGCTGTCCCAATTAGCCAAGGCAGTGCAGAGGGCATGGTAAAGCCTGTTTAGTTAACGTGTGTGCACGTCGGCTTCTGCCTTTGACGAACCCTTATAATCGTTTTAAAACCCCCGACCCTCCTTCTCCCAGACTGTTCTGCAAGGTTGCCACCTTTCTCGATACTTCATGGGTGTCGTACGAGGTTTCGTATAAATAAATTATCTTATGTCCATTACTGCAAAACTTCCTTAGTATATATATATATATATATATATATATATATATATATATCTCGCCAAGCTACAAGTCTACTGGATTCCACAATAACCCTTATCTTATTCAAAGTGCAGTATTTGAAACCCAGCTCCTTTAGGAGACCGCGCAAAGTGAAGCGCCCATAAGGAAAATCACAAATTTCTTGCAAATGTGCAACCAGTTCGTCTAAGGTGGGCGTAGGTGGGTGCATAGAATCTATAAATTTCTCGACGAATTAAATCGCACGTGAAATTATCTACTTTAGAGAAACGCTTCCTTTTGTTTTCACACTTGATCGGCGTCTTTGGTATTCCTTTCGTCACAATATTTCTTACTGTATTTCTGTGAATACCCAGCATTTATCATCAGGTTCATTGCATGACCCCTTACCAAGATTATTTGTCAGCACATATTTATATGTGTTCAAAACAAGCGCTTGAATATGCTTAGAAACAGTTCCCGTTATAACTTTGTTATTTTTTTAGGCTTTTCCAGTAATATAATTCGGCCCAGTTATTCACACTGTCTTCACTTTGATTATTTTCACGTGACTGAAAGTTATCTCTACTTCATTTGCATTTACCACTGCATTTCCCTCCCACGGTCTCCACATTGTGACACACAACGAATTTCTGCACGTAATGAAACAGATCAACTAGAAGTTGGAACTTTGGCAACTGAGGCTCCACGTGGAGTAGACATGCGACTGTCACTTCGAGAAAATCAGGGTTGCTATTGGTCCTCAACGACAGTGTTCCATTTCTGAAGTGTGGAGATAGATTTATGACGGTCATTAGTGGGCGGGCGGCTCAGGTCCCTTTGACTCGGAACTGCACACGCGTTAACTAAACAGACTTTACCCAAAATTGCCTAGTTGGAAGCTCCCCGGCAGGCCAGTACAACCGACACTTTAAAAGACCTAAAAGACCTAGAGAAATGATATGAAATGGCAATGGTACATTGATAATTGAAGATTATGATAATTGAAGATGATTGGATGACTGGGTCTGTAGAGTTATTAGCGAAGAAATCTAATCAGATATCTGAGTAGGTATAATTGGTTTTCTGTACTGCTATGACAAACACTTGTTTCATTTGTTTTGTATTTTTGAGCGCTGTGTAACTTGAAGACAACTGCTTTAGAATTCCTTAGTCTATCACAATTACATGTACTGGTTGTAGCATTTTACTATCAGGAATGTAGATTAGGGAAAATGGAAACAATTAGAAGATTTATTAGAATAAGAGTTACTGCACAATAAGCCCTTGGTGCCTCATCAAAGAGTGTGGTCTCTAGTATAAGGAAACTGCATCACGTCGGCTTATACAACGCGGCATTAAAGAACTGCCAGTGTTTATCCAGATGCTCTCCAGAAGTGGAATTCGTTTTCGCCAAGAATGTTACTGCTTCGCTTATTTACACCAGAATTGAGGATGTTGTCGAAAGTAAGACATTTTGAATAAATAAATAACAAAATATCTGAAGTTTGGGGGTCCATCTACCACTCTCGACCTCCAAAGGAGCAGAAAGACAGTGTTTGCTTTTTTGTTCATTGGGGAAGCGTTAACATTTCAAGTTTAGTCTTCCTGTTAAAACACCACTGAGAGCTTTAAAAAGAAGAGTGCCATGATTAGTGCATAAGGCTTAAAGACAAGTAGTTTTGGCTTCAACCAAACATAATAAAAATTGCAAATCGTTTTCTAGTATTTTTTGCAAAAGCAATTAAAATTAACGCATATAAAAGGCTGCATAGGTAGCCACACATTTTATTATGTTTTTAATGTGTGTATATACATCAATGCACGCAAATTCACGATGTACCCATACATTTCTTTTGTATCAACAGAATTGTATCCTTAATTGCTTAATAACTCTTATGCCCGATTTCACCAACAGATTTAAAATTGACGTAAACAAATGTAACCTAACAATTGTTGCATTTCTTGCATTTCACCAACCTGTTTTCTGAAAATGTTAAGAAACACGTGTTAACGTCAAGATACTTGTAAATATTACAGCTATAGAAGGCTATGGATGAGTCGTATTATTTTCTGAACGTACTGCGATGCGCTTTTGTCTTCATTTTCGTCTGCACACAACTGAAAAAGTGACGGGTGAACAAAATCGTAAGAGATGCCATGAGATAAATTTCTCATCGATGGAGAAAGAAATGTTAATTCAATTGGTGAAGTATAAGGATATCGTGGAAAATAAGAGGACGGATGCGGGGAATGTAAAAGAGAAAGATGTCATATGGGAAAAGATTGGAAAAGAATTTAATTCAAATGCATGTGTCACTATTTGAAGCCCGAAATAATTTCGTCAGTCTTATGTAAATTTAAAACGAGGTGCGAAGGGCAGAAGTTACGAATGGCTTGAACGTTTCAAGACGGGAGGTGGACAATATCATCCACCCAATTCAGTGAATTATAAAATCGCAAAGTTATTAATACTTGAAGCAAAGGAAAGATTGGCATATTCCTTTCGTTGTTACATGTTCTTAAGACATTATTACGTAAATTTAAAACGTAAGTGCGAAGGACAAGTGACGAGTGACTTGACGTTTCAAGACAGGAGGTGGACAGTGTATTATCCAGATAATTCAGGGAATTATAAAATCGCAGTTATTAATACTTGAAGCAAAGACGAGATCGGCATATTCCTTCCAATGCATGTTCTAACGTCAGTATTACGTAAATTTAAAACGAGGTGTGTAGGAGAGAAGTGACGAGTGACTTGAACGTTTCAAGATGGGAGATGGACAGTGTATTATCCACATAATTCAATGAATTATAAAATCGCAAAGTTATTAATACTTGAAGCAAAGGCGAGATCGCCATATTCCTTTCGATGCATGTTCTAACCTCTCTTGTACTTCAGCAGTAACCTTCACAGAAACTTGTTTCGCAGTCTATACATCTGAGGAAAATTTTCTTTTGATAGCTTCTCAAAATCATTTCACCTCATAGGCCGTACTCTATTACACAGCCATTTGGACGCTCTTAAATATAGCAAATTGACATCAAAAGCTGCGTCACGCTCGCCACCTCGACTATTGTTAAGGACTTAACAACAGAAATATGGCTTGTTATTTTAACAAGAGATTTAACACGAGTGTTAAGCTAACACTTGTTGGTGAAATGCCATTTTGTTAGAACAATTGATAAACTCATATTAAGTCTTAACATCTGTTGGTGAAATCGGGCATTAAACCTTTGCTCGTCCAACGAAGTGGGATAGCCTTGTAGTTACATGAAGTTTAGATACTTAAAGTAAGTGTAACAAGAGGAGAATGCCTGAAAATTTGGTATTACTGTTTTTTTCCGTCACATGTGCTGACATTCTTCATGATTCTACAATAAACATGATTGAAGTAAAACACCCCTTCCTGGACTATAAGGACTTCTAGACCATATTTTACACTTAATTTCATGATTTATAGAGCATGGAGGTGTAATTCACTTTGTCGCAGCCCAGTGAAGCGGGGCCATGATTGCAATGAAGAATAACCCAAGGATACGCTCCGCGCTATCAATGCGCTTGACCAACTAGTGCAGTAGATTCAGTTTGTAATCTTAAGTTAAAGTATAATGCAATAAAATTTAACGGTTTGTCATGTCTGGTGAAAATCTCTGACACTTTGAATCTGCTCATAAAGCCGCAAAATCTCCGCATTTGCCGTAAAGTCGTAAAGTCCTCCGCCCCTGTACATTTTCCGGGCAACCATACAATTTGGCCAATATGCAGATTACACAGTGCACACCACTTTTTTCTTCGGCTTTCATTAATTTCTATACATAAAAACACAACAGCTCTACAGAAAAAATTGTAATTAAACCGTAAAACGGGTTATTGATCAATAAGAGAAATGCTAGGGAGATTTTGTATAGTCATCTGTCCAGTATTACTTCAATTAATTATCTGTAGGGTTGTATTGGTGGGATAAGTAGATAAACTAAAAAGAAAATTAGCATCTGTAGTAATTTTGTTTTAACATTTCATAGATGAATATTATATTTTGTAATCTTCAACCTTTTTACGCAGCCAAATTTTCTGTGCCGTTCAGCTAAAAATACAAAAAACGAGTTTGGAATCTGTAAAAAAATTGCGTGATTTTTTGTTCCATTTAATTGCAGTGGTCATATCGGCGGCCATTCTCCTTTGGAACATATCGAAATTGTTAACTCGTAATCGTTGGGTTTGTATCATTAGATCACGCACACATTCACACTCTCATTCATACTTCCAGACTCTGGGAAATATGGGGAATGTTCTTGGTTGGAGAAAAATCCCTAACCCCACCGCTGGGAATCGAGCCTGGCGCCCCGAGCATGGCAGGCAGGTGCTCCACCGACTGAGCTACGGCGCCAGGCGTATGCGGGAATTCTTTTCATTAAAAAATCATGTTTACTTCAGGAGGTAAAAACTACGATTCCAGGAAACTCGCATAAGTCAGATATGAAATTTTTCTCTAAGTACTTTTTTTTTTTTTTTTTTTTTTTTTTTTTTTTTTTGTAATTTACGTCCTACAACTTTTAAGTCATATCGGACGATCATTGCAATGGGTGAAATGATGCTCAAATGAGTCCGGGGTCCATGGATCCTTGAGCTACCCGACATTCGTCTTTCAGGATAAGGGAAATCCCCGGAAAAACCTTATCCAGGTAACTCACCCTAACCGAGATTCGAACTTGGTACCTCTTGAACGTGAAGAAGACGCGCTACCATCTACGCTACCGAGGCGGGCTCCCTACTGACTACGTATGGAATAATGTTTATATTGCAATAAATCTGTGAATTCACCAAAAGTTATTAAAACTGGTGAAATAAATTTAAGAGTAATCCAGAACACGAAACGTTATTCTTTCTGCACAAAATTATTAGTTTCTTCGAGTAAATTTGGGTGTTTAAAGTCTTTTTAACTTTAAACGAATACTTTCTCTAACGCTACATGTGTTTGTAGAAATCACGTATAGACTACTTAGATCGATTACGGTAGTGAGCAAGCTTATAGGAAGCACCAGAGCCATATACGATACTATTGTTGTACTGCGGACTTGCATCGTAGCAATACAGACGACAAGTAATGACTGTAGTTTACTGTGTCCAGTAAAGCAGTGAATTAACTAGCTGCTGCTCTCCAACTGTGCAACTACAATTGATACATTGTTGACACTGATTGGTTGTTTCGATGAAAAATATCTGCTTCTCATCGCCCGCTTCGGTAGCGTAGATGGTAGCATGTCTGTCTCACGTTCAAGAGGTCTCGAGTTCGAATGTCGATCAAGGTGAGTTACCTGGATAAGGTATTTTCCGGGGTTTTACCTTATCCTCAAAGATGAATGGCGGGTAACTCTAAGCCCTATGGACTCAGCTCATTTGAGCCTCATTTCACGCATTTCATTTACTGCCCGATATGACTTGATGGAGGACGTAAATTAAAAAAAAAACTGCTTCTCATCAGATTTACCGGCAACACATACTATGCATCTCAACTGCGTCTGACAGGATTTTATTAGGACCCTGTGGTACATCAGTATTGCAACGCTATATTTGTATACATATACACAAATGCTCTCACACACTCACACGTATATTACAAACTAACCTTATGTCTGAGATTCGCACGACTTACCAATACTATTAAACCTCTACGCCTTATACAATTTCCATCCAGTAAAAGGAGATTCCTGAAAGAGATTGCTCTACGGTAAACCTGTGGTCCGCAATAACGAATGCTCTATCATCTATACATAGGTAACGTAAGCACCCTAATGCTATTTGCCCAGTTCATGTAGAAGCTAAGGTCTCTGCGAACACTTGTCAATGATACCATCCGTAGAAACAGAGATTCAGCAGCACTGGTGTTGGATAAAGTCTGTTTAGTTAACGTTTGTGCAGTTCGGCCGCCTCCTTTGACGAACCCTTGTAATCGTTTTACAACTCAGACCCTCCTTCTCCCAGTCCTTTCTGCAAGGTTGCCACCTTTCTCAATACGTCATTCGGCTATCGTACGAGGTTTCATCTAAATAAATTATCTTATGTCCATTACTGCAAAACTTCCTTAGTTTTGACATATATATATAGCCAAGCTACAATTCTACTGGATTCCATAATAACCCTCATCTTATTCAGTGCCCATTATAAGGAAAATCACAGATTTCTTGCAAATGTGCAACCAATTCATCTAAGGTGGGTGCTCTTCCCTTTGCATAGAATCTTTAAATTTCTCGGCGAATTAAATCGCATGTGAAATTATCCACATTAGAGAAACTTTTTCTTTTGTTTTCACACTTGATCGGCGTCTTTGGTACTCCTTTCGTCACAATATTTCTTACTGTATTTCTGTGAATACCCAAAATTTATCAGGTTCATTGCATGACTCCTTACCAAGATTATTTTTCAGCACATATTTATATGTGTTCAAAACAAGCGCTTGAATTTGCTCAGAAAGAATTCTCGTTATAACTTTTTTTATGGCTTTTCCAGTAATATAACTCGGCCCAGTTATTCACACTATTGTCATCACTTTGATTATTTTCACTTGACTGAAAGTTATCTACTACTTCATTTGAATTTACCACAGCATTTCCCTCCCACGGTCTCCACATCGTGACACACAACTAATTTCTGCACGTAATGAAACAGATCAACTGGAAGTTGGAACTTTGGCAACTGAGGCTCCACGTGGAGTAGACATGCGACTGTCACTTCGAGAAAATCAGGGTTGCTATTGGTCCTCAACGACAGTGTTCCATTTCTGAAGTGTGGAGATAGATTTATGACGGTCATTAGTGGGCGGGAGAGTAGTTTCCTTTGAGCGGCAAACTACACTCCCGTTCACTAGACAGACTTTAACCAGCGGCCGCTACTTCTTAGTCAAGTAGCTCCTCGGGTGGTCACTCAGGGTACTAACGAGAATGAAGGCACCCCAGACCAGGTCTCTCACGGGGAAAAAATCCCCCACTTCGGTATCGGAATCTAACCCTTTTTGTTATAATTTACGTCCTCCAACGTTAAGTCATATCGGAAGACCAGTGGAATGGATGAAATGATGCCCGAATGAGCCCAGGGTGCATAGAGCTTAGAGTTAATCGACATCCGTCTTTCAGGATAAGGGAAACCCCCGGAAGAAGCCTTAACCAGGTAACTCACCCTGACCGAGATTCGAACTTGGGACCTCTTGAACTTCAAGCAGCCATGCTACCATCCACGCTAACAAGTGGACATCTAACCCGGGTCTCTCTCATTTTTGGAAGATATTGAAATTAATTACTAAGGTTGATACTTATTGATCCTTTCGTTTTAAAGTTGTGCTGTTCACAGTGACCCATAGGACCTTTTTCTAGAATTGCCTTTGGTTTTTGTTTATACAGAGGGCCCAAGGACCTTTTCACTAAAATTTCAGTATCGCATATTTGAATGGAATACAATGTTGCTCTACTTAATAGTAATCATAAGATAAAAACTAAGTACTAGAAGTTGTAAATCACATGGTATTTCAAAGTTTCCCCTAAAAAGATGTCAGTTACACCGTTGTGGTTTGTACGACAACGTTCGCGCATTCTTTCTCAGCACACTTAAGCTCCGTAATTAGACATCCTGTTTCACAGGCTTGGGATTTTTGTGAGGGGCGTAAACACGTTATATTTGAGACCACATCGATGCGGTCACAGGACATTAAGACTACGAAAACATAAGAAGTCTTTTTATTCATTTTGTAGTAAGGCCCGCAGATTACAAGTAATTAAATCCTAAACCGCTTGGATTTCGTTCGGTTCTTAAGAGAAATGCGTTCAAGCATGTCGCATTGTATTAAAATCGACATAGTGGAAGTTGTGGTTTTTCCGAGGAGTGCAAGGCCTGAACCGCATGAGCGACATATGGCGAACCCGCTTGCCCACCCCCCTCTACCCTCGATCACGTAATTTAGCGTTATCTTCAAGAAAGGAAGCGGTCTCTCTGATCTTAACTTTTATCTCCGCATCTACCTCCTGCAAAGGACCTACTTGAGGGACCCGCCGTTTCCGGTACTCTTTTATGATGAGTTCCGTGCGCCTTAGTAATGTTTGTGTGGCTGTCGAAGTGTCAAAGGTAAAATTGTTTGACAAGCTGTGGTAGGGGCATTCAGCGATCTGACCCGCCGGTCGCTAGTCTCTTGAGTTGGCTGCAGTGGCGGTTTGTTCCCTTACGTCAACAGAAACCTGGAGGAAGTACACATTAGCTCTCCATTCAAATATGAATATTCTACCTTTCCATAATGGTTTATAGGACAGTCTTGTTTACCATATTCACATCCTCAACAAGGTCATAATACGAGATCACCCACAGAATTACTCCATTACTACTTGGATTTCTTGGATTCTTTATGTCAATTTTCCAGTGAACTTTCTTTATCCAAATTTTGTGTGTATATAACGAAAATTAGAGTTGTTAGAGTTCCTGAGCAACAAAACCTTTTCTGGAAAGGTCTTCGCGCCCACGTTTGTATATGTATAAAGACAATAACTAAAAAAAATGAAATGTAAGAAGAATGCTAAGCATGATATTTAAATCCAGCTTCTTCCTAGGATAGTAAACTTTTGGGATGCCGACTTTCAAACCCAGAGGTCGCGAGTTTGATTCCTGGCCGAATCGTGGACATGTTTCTTTTCATTTTTTTTTTAAGCTAGGATTGTTCCCCACACTCCCTAAATCTAGAAGTATAAATGAGTGTGAATTATGTGTAAATCATCACCACCATCATCATCATCATCTTCTTCTTCTTAACTTCATGGATTGTAGATACACCGTCTGTTCTGTTTTTCCACAGTGTCTCACCATCTCATCTGCGGTCTACCCACATCTCTTCTCCCTGCTGGTTTATAATTTAGTGTTATTTTCTGAGGTCTGTTATAGTTCATCCTTTCTGCATGTAACATAGATACCAAAGTGGCCCGAGTTCAATTCCAGGTGACCGCAAAGTGAGATTTGTGATGGACAACATAGCATTGGGGCGGGTTTTCTCGTGATCTCCGGTTTCCCCCGCCATCTGATTCCACCAGTGCTCCATCTTCATCTCCTTATCATCAGTGTCACCGCCTGCTGTGCCGCATGTAGCAGAAGCGGGCGTTAAACATTACACATTACTTTCAGCTCTGTTATTACATTATTATTTATGTGGTCTAGTTTTACACATCCTTTAGTTCTTCTCAAGAATTTCATTTCAGATCCTTGTACCTTACTTTCCTTCTCCCTTGTTATAGCCCAGGCTTCACTTCTATATAAAAGCACTGCCTTTGCCATTGTTTTGCAATATTTAATTTTTGTAGCCTTTCTTGTTTTATTTCTTAGAGCGTTACGTAATATTTCGTATATAGTTTGAAATCTTGACAGTTTCAGGTTAATATCTCTTTCTTTCTCTAATCCTAATTCACATCCAAGGTATATGAAACTTGAGACCTGTTCTAAAGGTTGATCGTCTAAAATAATTTTAATATTTGTTCCTTACCCCAAAAAGCTATTATCTTAGTTTTTGTTTCAGAAATATTAAAATCATAGTTCTTACATATTAAGCTTAATTCATATATAGTACGTTGTAAATCATCTTCAATTTTCTGTATTGATACTACATGGTCTGCATATACTGCATATAATAAAGTCTTTACCTCTAATTCCTTTGTTAAAATCTTCTTCCATTTCAGGAAAATATCATTAAAGTGAGCCAGTGTATTAACATGGATGTTAAACACTCAATGAAATTAGTACTCATATAAATGTTATTGCATTGCCTGTAGCATATTCGTAATTAGACAGTTGACGTTTGCACGTCTGCAAATGTGCACTGGAACCAGTGAATACTATATGTTGGAATATTTACCTCCCACGTTACGAGGTAGCTCAGAACAAGCGCGAAACGGCGATGTCAACTGTCTGGTGTGAAGGTGGTTCGAATCCACTGCGTAGGTATACTAATTTTTTATGACACGTAATGCTCACAATTTACAAGTATTATTCTGAAAATTGTTATTATTTTTATTTTTATGGTTTTATTTATATTTTATGGTATTGTTTGATGTTTCTTAATTGGTGAACTACAAGTAGGTAGTTGTTTAAGCACACCTATAGGTAGGAGCAATTGAAATAAGGATCATTTTACACATTTGAAAACAGAAAACAAGGAAATTACAGTATCAGAGTTTAACGTGAAGTTAAACACAATTTTGCAGACACAGAATTATTGTGGTATTAAACATGTTTCAAATTGGTATGTTCTGTGGCGCTGGAATGACCCTTTTTCTATTCCTGGAACACGACTCCTCTTACGAAGCAAATGCTCGAACTGATGGCCTTCTTGGGCAATGCACTCCCTCAGGGACTTTATAATTAAATTATTGTGAATTCGGTTTCGAAGTATTGATGGACATAAAAAATGAAACTCGAATCTGTGTTATTGGGGGTTGGGGCAGAGGAGAGGTCATAATCCCATTGAGCTATTTCGAGACTTGCCTGAAAGTAAGTTCTGGGTTCAGTAGTACGACTTGTATGACTGGCGCTATACCTTTGCCACCTCGTGAGTTTTCGCGCTTGATTTAGCCTTTTAAGACAGTTTTAATTATTTGCTGGGAGTTTTAATACTATTAATTAAATGGCAAAAGCTTTTATGCATGTTAATTGAGTTGCACGAGACGTAGTTTACGCAAAAATGTAAATAAATCGTTGTTTAATAATATATCCGCTTTGACTGTACGGGATCCATGATAGATGAGGCGTGTCTGTAACTTTTTTCCTAACTTTTGGCAGCTAACCCCTGCTCTAAGTACAAGCATCCGCCATTTTCTTTTTAGGTGACGTTGTTAGAGTACTCATATGATAGGTCTACTTTTTCCGAGGCGTTTACTGAATTACTTTGCCATGTATACTCTAATGAATAGTTTGTAAAATCTGCTGATAACGGGAATTCGCTCTCAGTAAAGGAGTCGTATGTTTTTGAGGTGTACTTTAGCGAGCAGTACGTTTTGTCCGTTAAGCCGCTATACCTCTGAATTTTGCGCATTCCTCTTTCTAAGAACGTCAAGCAATACATCTTAGTAAGCGCAAAACTGGATTGAGGCGCATATGCCGTTTGATGGGTAGCCTATCTTCCACCTTGTATATAAATAGAGAAGCGGGTGATACTGCACACCCCTGTATGACTGCTTTATTTATTGTTATGGCTTGATTTTCGTCACCTAGGCTTATAATTATATTTGAATCTTCTTATAGGCTTCTCATTAGGATGTCTGGGGTATCCATATTCTTCCATTTTGTTCCATAGCTTTTCTCTATTTACATTATTATCGAAAGTGTTTTGGAAATCTATAAAAGCTATATGATTTGGTATGTGTAAATTTGATGTAATAATCAAAATAATACAAACTAAGAGGTTAATCCAGTGATAAGTGAGTGAACATTGCAGCTGTGGATTGCTCCTAAGGTAAAAAAGCCGCCGATATGACACACACACGCACACAAATGGAATAAACAAAACATTTCGTATAACTCCTCCCACCACAAGCTACTATTAATATGGATTTCTTTTCTTATTTTCGATATTCTCAAAAACAGCTGAAACGATTTGGATTAAAATACAGTATGTTTAATATTTTTTAGCAAATAAAATATACATCTTGAATTTTAAGTAAACACGTTGGTGGAAAGGAACACTTCCCGTTGCTTCTAGGTAGGTATATGGTAAAGAAAGTAAAAATGGAGCACAGGTGATAACAGGAGGGAAGAAAATGGATTCCCAGTGTATAAGTGCAACAGAATAATACATAATAAGGTATAGATTTAACAAATGATCCTCCAATGAGTTATGGGAATAAAAGTAAGTAAATCTCTAATTTAAGCTTAAGCTACAATTCAGTATTACAGCCTACGATAGATTTGGGGACAATTCCAAATGCAATCAGGTGAATAATAATAATAATAATAATAATAATAATAATAATAATAATAATAATAATAATAATAATAATAATAATAATAATAATAATAATAATAATAATAATAATAATAATAATAATAATAATAATAATAATAAGATTAATAATAATAATAATAAGATTAATAATAATAATAATAATAATAATAATAATAATAATAATAATAATAATAATAATAATAATAATAATAATAATAATAATAATAATAATAATAATAATAATAATAATAATAATAATAATAATAATAATAATAATAATAATAATAATAATAATAATAATAATAATAATAATAATAATAATAATAATAATAATAATAATAATAATAATAATAATAATAATAATAATAATAATAATAATAATAATAATAATAATAATAATAATAATAATAATAATAATAATAATAATAATAATAATAATAATAATAATAATAATAATAATAATAATAATAATAATAATAATAATAATAATAATAATAATAATAATAATAATAATAATAATAATAATAATAATAATAATAATAATAATAATAATAATAATAATAATAATAATAATAATAATAATAATAATAAATCAAGATAATGGATAATAGGAACATATCCCAGGTTCTAGTGATCACATGTACCTTGTTTTTTTGTTTTTTTTTTTGTAATTTACGTCCTCCAACGTTAAGTCATATCGGACGATGAATGGAATGGGTGAAATGATGCTCAAATGAGCCCAGGGTCCATAGAGCTTAGAGTTACCCGACATTAGTCTTTCAGGATAAGGGAAAACTCCGGAAAAAACCTTATCCAAGTAACTCACCCTGTCCGAGATTGAACTCGGGACCTCTTGAACGTGAGGCAGACATGCTACCACCACGCTACCGAGGTGGGATGCGTAACTTGTTGAACAGTAGTTTGGATTCCTATTTGCCCAAGTACTTATGCCAAAGAAAAGGTTAATGTGGAAATTTTGAACCGGACACCTCAGGAGAGGAAGAGCCCAGATAGTACAGTGGAGAAAACTCAGCTCGTGGAGACAATCCATATTCCCTCTTTCCACTTTAAGCAGGAATAGAACTTCGAATTGCTTACTCTACAAAAGGGTTGACACATAGCGAGAGACAGTTAATTAGGGAAAGTATCAGAAAACTTCCTTCATTGTATCAACTCGATAGCCGTACACGAAGGTATGTAATGTAATCAGATTTGGAGCCCTTTCCACAGCCTACACATTTATATCACTGCCTTTATGAAACATCCTGCATGGATCAGTAATTAAGCGCGTCAGTTATTTTGCATGTGGTAAACAGAACTGTCAGACCCAGAGATATCACTTTATACATATGAATGGTTTTCAAATTGCCGAGCTTCAAAAACCGAACACGTTTTTCTGTGCTTCACTAAAAAGGTTTCGAAGTTCAACATGCACAGAAGCACTGGACAATATTTCTCGCTTATGTATGAGAAAAACTACGATATCTTGGCTGTGACAAAAAGTATTTTTAGTTTCAGCGACAGAATATGATTATTTATATAAAACAATAACAGAAACATCGCTGTAGTTAAAATTGCCCTTAATAGTAACTATAAATTTCGATGTTGGAACAGGATTTTATTTATAAAGAGAACGCGAATTTATGTGTTGTCTTAAAAAGTTCTAAATGGAGGCTAAACGATTAATCCTGTTGACGGTGTTTCTAGGGATCAAATGAGAAATAATGAAACTCATATTTTGCAAAAAAAAAAGTCTAAATTTTTTCATACCCCATCAAACAGTTTTATACTTCAGCATATTTTACACATATTGTAATCTCTATAAATAATCTCTTTTCTCCTTATTTACTTTGCATTTTGTATGAAACCTCCTTGTAAATTCATGCATATCTCAGTCGGTAATATTTTCTATTAAATACGTGTAACAATTACGCGAATTTTTCTATTCATTACCATTTACTTCATAGAAATTAAAACATTATTTACATGGGCCATTCAAAAATTAGTGACAACACTGCCTGCATATGGCGCTATGGGCGGTAAATCATGTAATCTGATAACAATGAAAAATAAGAGCATCTAATGCTTGTTAGCTGTTAGTTTGTGCCCGCCTCGGTGCCTACCTCACGTTCAAGAGGTCCCGAGTTCGAATCTAGGTCAGGGTGAGTTACCAGTATAAGGTTTTTCCCGGGGTTTCCCTTATCCTGAAAGATGAATGTCGAGTAACTCTAAGCTCCTTGGACCCTCGACTCATTTGAGCACCATTTCACCCAATTCATTCACCGTCCGATATGACTTAACGTTGGAGGACGTAAATTAAAAAAAAAAAAAAAAAAACTGTTAGTTTGAAGTCAATAACTTTATTTAATAAGACATTTTTAGTAAGTTTAATTGTAGTGCTCTAAATATGTTTAGTAAATACGAACAAAGATGCTTAATTAACATTCAGGTTGCAAGAAGTATCAATGCTTGATAATGCCATACAGAATTATTGCAAGCTTGTGAAAGACGGACTTTAGCATATCGTACCGTGACTAGGTTGGCAAATGTATTTCGTAGAGGAAGGGAAGACTTTCATAAAAACGTGGTGCTGGCAGACCGCAATCAGCAATTGATTATGTGCATGTGAATGCTGTTAGAGCACTGCTGGAAGAACATCGTTGTTGGACTTGTATTGAACTAGCAAGGGAAGTTGGAGTTGCTCCTTGTACGACTCTCCACATGCTTTAGAACAAGAAGAAGTTAAAGATGAGGAACTGTAGCAGCATTCCTAGATATCGCCCAGGCATTCGATAAGATGTGGCACACTGGGCTACTACTTAAAGCACATCGCATTGGTCTCCCTTATTATCTTCTACAAATCATTGCAAGTTTTCTTACAGATAGAACTTTTGTGGTGCCATTGCTGGTTTCACATCCACCCGACGACCCATCTTAGCAGGTATTCCTCAAGGTTGAGTACTAGCACCACTCCTCTTTAATCTCTACACTTATGATCTTCCTGCTATAGCTCCAATATGCACAGCTTTATATGCTGATGACACTGCTCTCTTTTATTCTCACTCCGATATCTGTCATGCTATTCATGAACTACAAACTGCCCTGGATTGATTAGCTCACTGGTTCTCTAACTGGCGCATTTCCCTCAACACTAACAAGACAGAGGTTAAGATCTTCTCTTTACATCCTTATAGGGATCCTCCTTCACTGCAGCTGCTCGAGGAACAACTCTCATGGTTACCAACCAGTGGGCCAGTGAAGTATCTTGGGGTGCTACTGGACACTCGACTAACTTGGAACGCCCATATCTGTCGGTCTGTTACACTTGCGTTTGCTCGGCTCTCAAAACTGTACCTTGTACTCAACAGGCGCACCTCACTTGGTTATGAATCCTCCCTTATTCTTTATAAATCTCTATTCCGTCCCATTTTTACCTATGCAGCTCCAGTCTGGGGTGGCACCAGCAAGACTAATCTCCGCCGACTGCAGCTACTACAAAACAGGGTGCTCCGTACAGCTACAAATGCTCCATGGACGGGCCCAAATGACCTTGTTGTCGACGGACCCTAAAACACCACACACTCACACTCACTGCTCCATGGTTCATCAGAAACCAACAACTTCATCACGAGTTTGGTCTTCTACCAATTCCCAAGTACATACGCCGGCTGGCACGACCTTTCTTTTACCATCTCCATGAGGTCTCTGGAGCTGTTACCTACAATCTCGGCGCTCGCACTCGCCAGCCAACTCGCCTCAGGCGCAGACTGCCACAAGATCTTTTCCTGAGTGATCTCTCCAGTACAGACGACCCAGACGAGTGATACCTATCAAACTTAAGGTCCTCAATTTGTGTTACAGTGATCCTGCCATATTTAGCTAGAGGAGTCTCAATAACAAACATCTGTAAAGCGTATTTGCTGATCGATGGGTAATAAAATAAAATAAAAAGATGAGGAAATCGGCGCTAGATGGATTTCACACAATTTTACGCAGGAAACAATGTGGCAGAGGATGGAAACAGCGAGATTACACTTCGAACGCTATGAACGTGAAGGTGAGCGCTTTCTTCGACGTATCATAACATTAAATGAATCCTGGGTTCGCTGCTACCAACCAAAATTAAAGTGATAATCAAATGAGTGGCGGCACATTGATTCACCACGGCCAAAAAAAATGTATCGACAAGAGCAGGATCCACTTAAAGTCATGTTCACTGTTGCTTATGATTTTGACGGTGTTCTTATCACTCATTTAGTTCGTCAAGGAAATAGTTTGAATAATGCATATTACAGTCACTCTATGGAACACCATTTAGATCAGCTGTGCTTCGTAAAGATCCAAATCTCCTGAATTCTCATCTCATTGTGTTACATGATGGTGCTCGCTCTTACACGTCTGCCCTATTGTTAATTTACTTCGGAGATGGAACTGAGGAATTCTGGAGCATCCTCCATACTCCCAAGATATGGGCCCATGTGATTTCGACGTTTTTACGAAAATGAAATTACCACTTAGAGGAGTATTAGGACAACAAGACACTGTGGGTGGCATCCGTCGGCTCCCTGATGTGTGGAGGTGGGTTCTTCATGTTGGAGGAGATTACTTCTGCACTGCAATAATGTGACTGCTCCAAAAGTGTTTATTTGTTGCTGCCACTAATTATTGACTGACCTAAGTATATTAAAGCTTATTTTTCCATTTACGTTATGAATAAAACTAAACTTTCATCAGGAATAGTTTCAGCACACATTCTGGTGTGAATTCAAGTACACCGAAGCAAAATTTGAGTGGACTGTTTTATAAGTGCTAAGCTATATGTTACATATTATCTACATAACTTCGTGAAAAATAAAAGAAAGAAAAAGAAAACTTAACATTTTACATTTCACTGTTTAAAATGTGAAAAACATTAAACTATAACGAATATTTCAGAAATGGCTAATGTTATTTTATTTAAATTATACACTTAACTTGTAGTAATTTCTTTCTTACCTTTACATGGTTAAGTAAATTTCTAGAAGAGAGGCGAACTTCAGATGATAACTAATGAAATATTGTGAATACATTTAAGTAATAGTTTCAGCATCTCAAATATAAAATAGTTTTTATTTCAAAATTATTTGAAACATTTTACGAGGAGGTAAAAAAGGCTTCGTTTTCACGTAATATGTTTCTCGGCAAAAATTTAGCGAAAATATGAACCTTTTCTCCATAACAATTGCCTGCAATTATGAAATTAGAGCAGATAAGCACAGATAAATGCACATGCTCTGTTAGGTTCTATAGTGGAGACCCTGCCTAACTTTTAACCACTACCGGAGTGACAGAAAGCTTTAGGATAAATGAATTTTTTCACTCCTTTTCGGAAAAGCAAAAGTAAGGGACGATTTGGCCTTCCTTGGTTAACTACAGTTAGAGAAGTAATCAGATGGGAGGTTTTGAGGGAACAAGTTGGCGTTTCTTGGCCAACTACAGTTACAGAAGTAATCAGACGGGAGGTTCTCCAGTAACTGAAGCACAGCACCATTCAAGGCATGTCAATCGATCCCATGATCCTGAACGGATGTGGAAGATAACCTAGTGGTGGACCAGATCTAGACGACGATGTGCGCTAAAGGACACGATTCCAACTTGACACTAATGCTGACGTCGCCTAGCCTTACTTTAGTTATTCGCAACTGTGGTTTCGGGAATAGAGGAGACACTTCCCGGAAGGAAAGTCCTCCAGGAGTCGTGCCAAACCTCAGAAAGTAATATTTCCATTGCGCAAATTCAAGCATCCTTTCGCAACATAAAAGGTGTAATCGCCTTGTCCTACAACCCTGAAAAAGATGAAAGGAAAAAATGAACTAGGAGTAAATAAATAAATGGAAGGACAACTAGCCAGCTATACTTACCAGGGGAGTCACGAAATTAAAACACCTATGAACACAGGTACTTGCCTAAAAATAAAAATCGAACTTATACTTTTGAATACGACCCTTACACTTACCGCGTGAGTTCTGACCCTCCGTTAGTGCAAGTTTAAGCTGAAAGCCGGAAAAACAACGCGGCTTTGTGGACCATTTTAAATAGACAAAATTTTTATTCAAAGGATTTCAAAAGGTTTATTGCCGCTAAAATTGGGTCGAAAGTTTACTATATGTGCCTTAGGCACCTTAGTGGAAGAGTGAATACAGATGTTAGCTTCTGATCTGTTATGTACAAAGTTGAACACACTTGAGTTCACTGTTGCAACTTGAAGGTTTAGTGCTTTGAAGTGGATTGCATGCATTTGCTCAATTTGCCAGTGCAATTTGCAGTAATTATTCTTCCGTTTACATGCGCAGTTATTGCCCCGACTCTCCTGAAGCACGTGCTGTAGAAGAAGCTAACTTTGTACCACTTTATAAAGTTGCCGACATGCAGCCAGTTTGCAAAGGAAGCACAAAGTTTGAGAGCGCCTTGGTCACGCCATGTACGTGGAGCCACAAACTCTCCTCAGGCAATTTCGGAGCTTGAACGTGTCGTCTCAGATGCTGAGGACCAAGGAGACCGCTTTACCGGACATCAGTCATGGTTCGGTTACCTTGCGACGTGATGTGAAATGGACATTCAAAGACGCCCAAGTTTGCAAGGTGACTTTCTGGAGCCACCAACCTACGAGCAATTCCTGTTATTTGATGCATCCTTGCAGTTTTGGGCTGAAAACCAATGCTTCAGATGCTCATAACCACAGATAAAACCGACGTCAGCCTCGGGTTTTCATAAGGATTGAAATAACAAAGGAAACTGAAGGGGTGATAGTTTCCATTCCTCCCCCTCCCCGTCCCACAAAGTGAAACTCCTGGCGCAACTTGGCAAAGCATCCTACATGTCCAATTTGGACAAACAGCGCCGCTGTCCCTCGAGAAAGACGGGTAACGTGTATGAAATATTTACATAACTGATACTTAATCATGAATTAAATGCTGGATAAAAATAAACGTCTACAAAATAAACGCTCAATTACGATAATAATGAACGCGGAAACAAGAAATGGAACATTTATTCTGGTTAATTTAACGTTGCTTAACACATGACTTATGTAGGCTAAGTTAGAAAGGAAGAATCAGATTACTATACTAAATTCAATGTCATAGTTGGAGATGAATCACGGAACTTGGTCTTTTCTTGCCGTGGCTCTAATTACAAAGAAATATGATGGTACCATATTAAAATGAACAGACTCGTATTTTCCTCGGTTTACCACAGGATTAAAACAACTGCCTAAGGCAATGAATTTTTCTATATGATTTTTCCTTTCTATTTATTCAAGTTGTTGGCGAATCGCTCTTATGATCTTGCCTTTAGACGTAGGTGATCTCATTTGAAGTATGTTGTGGAAACAAACAGTGCTTCAAAATATGCTGCCCGCCTCGGTAGCTTAGATGTTAGCGTGTCTGCCTCATGTTCAAGAAGTCCCGAGTTCGAATCTCGGTTAGGCTGAATTACCTGGATAAGGATTTTTCGGAGTTTTACCTTATCCTGAACGCCGGGTAACTCTAAGCTCCATGGACCCCGGAGCTCCATTTCACCCATTTCATCTATCGTCCGAAATAACTAAATGTTGGAGGACGTAAATTAAGAAAAAAGGCCTAATTGCTAGTATTATCTGTCCTAAAGATTCTGAGTATTAATACAGCAGGCCTTGAAAAATCCAATACACAACTCAGAATAACTATCGCTGGAGTAATCCAAACCATTTAATGTTGAGGACATTTGTATGCCACTGCGCCCAATAATTGATTCAAGGAAGCTCAAGTGAAAGTTCGCATGTAAGGATAAAAGTAGACAGCGGAGGGAGAAACCTCGCGTACTGATCCATTACGGCTAATATCTCTCGGGAAGAAGCAGTAAAGTGAGGGAACAGCAGGAGGTCACAGGCTGCAGAGACACGCGGAAGTCCCTAACAAGTACGAGAGTTCTTCATCCTCTCCGCAACCACCAGCACTCCGGGCGCCGTGTCGACAGCCTCCGTTCCATCTGAAGACAGTGACAACGCTGCCTAGCGCCAAGTACAGCATATACAATGCGCAAGCATCCGCGCCATCTGTGTGGTGCCACCGAAAAGCACAGCTGAAAGATGATTAGCAAATGGAATGAAGAGAAGTTATGGAAAGAACATAAGCCCGACATCATTCATCTAAGCCACAAGGGGAAACCATGAAAAATCCAAGTCAGAGTACGCAGCCGGGCGATGGAACCCACACTCTTCCGCATGCAAGTTGCACACGTTAGGTCATGCCGTGGCTGACTGGTTAGACCGCTTGGCTCTCACGAAACTGGTCCAGGTTCGATCCCAGACGACTGCAAAGTGAAACCCACGGCGCTGTGGTGGGTTTTCTCCGGGATCTCCGGTTTCTCCCGCCCTCTCATTCCATCGGTGCTCCATCTTCATCTCATGTATTATTAGTGTCACGCCTGCGCTGCCGTATGCAGTAAAAGCAGGCGTTAAGCACTACACATTTCACTTCACTGCACACGTTAGCACGGTGCCACCTCGCTCGGTAAAGTTCGTATGTGCTCTTATTATAAAACTTGTCTCGAAAATTTTAACGCCATAAATTCCAAAATTTATGACTGTTACAGATGATTAGGTTAACCCTGTATCTTCATTATATAAGTCATTGAAGATGCTTAAACATCTAAGTTACATTTTAATTGTTTTTTTTTTTTTTTTTTTTTCATATTATTCTTTCTGAGTTGAAGATTACACTCGTTTGCATAAAAAATGTTTGAGGGTTGTTTACCGTTCAGCTTTTCAGTGTACTAATCTTATTTTGCGCAGAATATTGGAAATTAAGGAATTGTACTGGATATATTCTGCTACAAATACTCCATACACCACATATTTTATATTCAAAAATAACATTTTGAAGTGCCTGTTTATAGAAATATAGGTACTTCTAAGGAAGCTATTTTATCGGATAAAATGCCAGATTGTTACTAAATCGTAATGACATTAGCATGCACTGATTATTAGTCTGTTCGATTAAATTGTGTATTTATTTAATGTACAGTCAAATAGGTCTAATTTTCAAATTAGTATGTCTTAAATACGTGTTCTAGTTTGTGCTTATTTCGATATTAATTATTTTCTTATTCCAGCTGTTTGAACAGATATGCCGTGATCACCAACGCATTGACGATTTCATTTTGAACTACACAAGTAATTATACAACGTGTTAAAATTTATTCCTTGAATAACATAAATAAATGCCATTCAAGTTTCATCCGCTCGTGGGATTACCTATGACACATTCTAGCTGTTTCTCTAGTTTTCGCCTATCTCACTTCCACATATATTAAGGTAATTTTAAGAATAGCTTGCAAACTAAAAGGTTTCATAGTTGACATTTTTACGTGGCACGCTTTCTCCTAGTTACACCGCGGTGCAAAGTTCAAGTGCTCTTATCTAGTGACACCTCCAACCCCCGTCACGACCAAGCAGCGTGACTTACCACCTGATCAACAGAAAGAGAAATCCACTATGGATGTTTTCAGATGTAGGTAGTACGAATAGGCGCGGAGGAGAACGTCAGCTCTTGTAGACCTTTTATACTTGCGTCCCTTGCAGAGCGCCTGTGTTAGAGAGTGGTGAGGAGACAGAAGTCGATCCAAGAGTCACGGCAGAGCAGAGGGTAGGGTTCCCTACCAATTCCAGATTAAAGCTTCCGACGCCGGCGAGTATAACGGCTCCCAAAAGGCCTCTTATAGCGACCCGGAGACTGCCTCATTTAGGGGCTAAGGACAGGGTGTTACCAATCTTTTTACATGTCATGCAGCGCCGAGACACCTGTCCACAAGTGCAATCCTACCAATCGGATGTGAAATGAGAAGTGAGGTGAAATTTGAGGGGCAAAAAATTCGGGGGATGAAGTGAACCTTCCCTGCACTCGCCTAGCAACCGGGAAATCTCCCACAGAAACCCATGAGGGCACTGAACCCATGCCCTCCCAAATAATACGAGACACATGCACTACTGCCTGCACCACTTAGCTCGGTTCAGATATGATTACGAGAATTACGATTCTAATCGATTTAGTTTCTTATGAACTGCCCTAATATTTAAGCGCACTTTTATGCTAAAATCATCGCACAGTAATAACAATGCAATTATTGCTCGAATTCAGAAAAGCGAGGCCGCGCCATGGCTGAGTGATTAGACCACTTGGATCTACTAAGGCGGCCCGGGTTCGAGATGAGATTTGTGGTGGACAATATGGCGCTAAGACGGGTTTTCTTTGGGTCCTCCGGTTTCCCCCGCCAGCATTCCACCAACTGCTCCATCATCTTTCCTATCTCTCATTTCGCCCTCACACAATCATCCACTTCCTTCACCCCCACACCAGGCATCTGTCTGATCGCCCATCCTGGTTCTCTATCACGATCAAGAGCTTCGGATCCTCAGGCCCACCATAAAGGGATAGAGGAATGAGAATCCACTAACACTGCAATAAGAGGTACTACTAGAGATAAGATAAAGAAGAAAGAGAGAAAGAGAGGAGACGCAACGTATCATTCACAATAACCCGCCTGCGGTGCCGTATGTAGTAAAAGCGGGCGTTAAACACTACACATTACATTATTATTCACAATAACTTTTAGAATCACTGCTTACGCTTTGGACATCTCTTTCTCTTGGTCGTTATATAATACCAAATTCCTCATTATTAGAGCTGGAAACAATATATTATGGAAAGTGTAGTCTAACCAGAGATAGATCTCCCTGAATAGTTTGACAAAAGTGTATTAACATTTTTTTTTCTTTCATACATGTGATCTTTGGCAAACTTGTCCTTTCCTTTACATATTCATGGTCAAATTTCAGATGACGCACACTCCCAAATCAGTCGCAAAGTAAAATGTCTGCTTCCTTTCCGGTGCCGCAGTGAATTGAAGACTGCATTACAAGAACCTATCAAATTGTGCAGTTTTATTCTTAAGACAGTTCTTGGTGCATTTTCAGCGAAACGTATAATGAAAGCAACTGAAACCGGAACACAGTTGTATAGTTTTGAATGGAACCATAAAAGAAAAATGTTTAAACTCTAAAATTGGCGTGCGTAAAGTAAACTCCAGCTAGGTTCGGCAACATAGAGCTATCGAATATAAAAATGCTTAGGTACTTATCGAACTATTCAGAAAGAAGAAACAACGTATTTAACAATTCAAAGAACACATTAAAACAAAATACGTTACATAGCACTACCGTAATATGGAAAGTCCTGGAGCACTAAGAACACCAATTGTCGATTCTCAAATTCCTTCAGTTCCTACATGTTTAATATTTTAAAAACTTTGTTACTGGAAACAGTTAGAATAGTAATCATTTAGCTTTGTATCGAAGCTTCGCTCTAAGTATCTTTAAAAGTAAAAGTTGTTCATTTAATACAATCCATTCAAACACAAACTCAACTAAACATTCTGGTATAGCAATTAGAATTCAATTATCATTTACTGGTGAGAGGATAGGAACTAAGAGCAAGAAAGAACAAAGTATCATGCACTGCTTTAACCGTTTCAAGCTGAATTTAGTTTTTTCTGGCTGAGTACATCACTGGTCAGGATTTTTATATCGGGCGTTCATTAAGGTTCAAATATCGCTGCTATGCTGCAGCATCTCTGGTAAAAAATGGAGAGGGTCCACGCACATTAAATGGTAATTGGCATGCCTACCCGCCTAAGGGATTTTGTGAACACCATAGCAGAACATAATTCTGTATTTATTTTTGTTTTATGTACTTTGAGATGGTTGGTGTCCAGAATTGGAAAGAATGATATCGAAGATAGGCATGGGAGATTTATGGAGAGCAGAGAAGTCAAATCGTAGCGTTTTTTTTTGGAAGGAAGTGAGAACCAGACTACAAGACATAGATAGGCAGGAGATATGAGAAAGTATAGAAGAAAAGAAATCTTTGAAATTTTATAAGCAATTAAAGACAGAATGGGGTGGGGAAAAATATATAGATCAATGTGACAAAACTGGAAGAGAAGGCATATCATGGATGAGAGTAGGAATAATATATCTAAAAGGGTTGAGAAGTAATGAGGTAGGGATATGTGAATTTTGGTGGAGATGAAGAGAGCACTGTTCATTATCTGGTAGAATGTAAGGAGTTAACAAATTACAGGAGAAAAATATGGGATAAGAAATGGGACAGTGTAAGTAAAGAAATATTGGCGGTACGCATGCTAACGGGGATGGATGAAAAGAAAAATAGATGTATAGGAGAATTCTTATATAAGTTAAGAGAAAAGTGGATTAGAGTAAAAGAAGCGAAGATCAAGAAGGAATGACAACAAGCTGCTCAGGAAAACCAAAGGCATTGCCAGGGGACCTGAGTCAGCGAGTTAATTTTGGGTCAGCAATTTTTATGTGTTTGTACCGGATGTATAATAGTGCTTGTTCGCTGTTAAAGTCATTGTAGTGAAACTATAATGGAAATTCTACAAATAAATATCAAATATCATGTACTTTGTGTGTGATAATATTATCAATAAATTTTAAGAAATGAAGTATGCACCCAAAAAGATAGGAAATTATCGAAATTCTTCTTTTTAGCATCATAGAAACAAAAGCTAAAATAGGAATGTGGCAGTTCAAGTACTTAATCCTTGATTAATTAACAAAGACAGGCTTCATACACGCACTTTTAGAACTTTTAAGTTCCTAAGTTTTTGGTATATTAGAATCTCATTGGGTTTTCATGGTCCTTTAAAATTAGGCGAACCGGAAGTTCCACGTACTCTTGTGGGCGATGGAGATGGTTGTGGGCTGGCTGGATCACTGGCAGCCCACGCGACTGCTAATGACCTACACGTCACGGAACATCCTACAGGTGCACTTAGGGTCACGTGAATGTAATTAAAATCCTTTTGAGATCCGCCGGTGTGTAACAGATTGCTTACGAGGAACAAAACGAATTTCATGCCCTCTAGCTCTTTCCTGCATCATCTGTGAGAATTCTGCGTAGGTTCGTATGTCTTTGTTTTGGAAGTGTCTGTTAGTGTTATTGTTGAATCTTACCAGCACCCTAGATGAATAAGAGAGAAATAAGTACATCATATGAATAGATTAATAATTGTAATTTTATCTAACAGCAAAGTAATGTGATTATTTATGTACATTCCTTTATCTCGCTTTTTTATTTTCATATCCTTCATTTACAAATGAAGCGTTACTCAAAATTATTATTACTTAAGTATAATTCTCATGTCACTAGGAGGCATTTGTTGGTATTACCACAGTACAATTGTACCAGAGAAATATTATACTGGTCGCCAAACTAGAATGTGATTGACAGTTAGTAACCACATGGAATAACGGTCTAAATAAATGGGAGGGGATGGGTATATCATAACAGCTGTCCTAGTAACGATTAAAATGACCAATTAGAGTCGAGAGGTTTCCATGACAACGTTAGACGCTAAACCCTGGTTGCCGATATTCTAACAGGTGCTTAGCATGACTTGCGGGCGAGCGAGTTACGCAAACGCTGCAGTAATCATAATACGTTGCTGTTTGTTTCTCTTGCTGATAACGCTGCATAAACAGAATGCCCTCACGTATGCAGCAGTTAGAGATCCTGTACTGGCAAGTTACTTTGCAGTTTAGTTGTGGCAATTTCCCTTGGTTTATGTGTGTGTGGGTCCGTGTATCTGAGTGCGTGTTGTGAACATTTGCAATTGTGTTTAATGAATGTTTAATTATGTCAAAATATAGTGACAAGCGAAAACCTGAACGAGCTCGGGAACCAAATAAAACTATATTTGGTAAAGGTATTCCAATTAAAGGACATACATGGGAAATAATATGCTCTGTGAGAGAATGCTTCGATGAGGAGATATTGAAAGGGGAGTCTAGTATTCCATTTTCTAAGGTGCTTGATAGGACTTCACGTACATAGGTATCAGTAAGGGCATTAAGGTTAAGATTGGGAAAGAAAAGTATTTTAAAGAAGAAAGTTAGACATTGGGGTATAAATTAGAAATTCCCGGGGAAAATTATGTAAGCGGCATTTTCCCACTTCAATAAGCATCAAAATGTCACAGATATGCCTCTTTTGTTGTGTTCTTGCATGTTCTAGCGTTTGCATGTAGATACACGACTGTACTATTGTCTTTGTGTACAGTATTATAAATAATAATAATAATAATAATAATAATAATAATAATAATAATAATAATAATAATAATAATAGTAATAATAATGATAATGATAATGATAATGATAATGATAATGATAATGATAATGATAATGATAATGATAATGATAATGATAATGATAATAATAATAATAATAATAATAATAATAATAATAATAATAATAATAATAATAATAATAATAATAATAATAATAATAATAATAATAATAATAATAATAATAATAATAATAATAATAATAATAATAATAATAATAATAATAATAATAATAATAATAATAATAATAATAATAATAATAATAATAATAATAATAATAATAATAATAATAATAATAATAATAATAATAATAATAATAATAATAATAATAATAATAAATATAATAATAATAATAATAATAATAATAATAATAATAATAATAATAATAATAATAATAATAATAATAATAATAATAATAATAATAATAATAATAATAATAATAATAATAATAATAATAATAATAATAATAATAATAATAATAATAAATACCCATTGCAGTCGCAACTGAATCACCTTCACACGCGTAGTGCTATCGCGCTCTCCACGTGGCAGCAATAAGCGGCTACGTCGCATCTCTCCGTACGAAATGTCAATCACTTTTTAGATTGGCGACCGGTATAGTAGCCTTGTGGTAATGCCTGCACCTTAGTGCTTGCCTATTTGACTATTTTGTTTCTATGTTGATGAAATTGTTGAGAGAATTTAAGAGAGTAACAAGAAGGGATAAATTAACTGACATGAAATAAGAAAATATTTAAAGATTAGTGCTATAGGAGATATCATAGAGAATGATAAATATTTTTTTAAAGCACACGTCCTCCAACGTTGTCATATCGGACGATGTATGAGCTGAGTGAAATGATGTTCAAATGAGCCCAGGGACCATAGAGCTTAGAGTTACCAGATATTCATCTTTCAGTATAAGGGAAAACCCCGGAAAAACTTTATCCAGATAACTCTCCCTGACCGAATTCCGAACTCCGGACGTCTTGAACGTGAGGAGACATACTACCATCTCCGCTACCGAGGCGAAGAAATGGAAAGGCTACCTCATTAGAATGGAATCAAACAGACTACCAAAAATGATGCTATTATAGAATACAAATCTATGAAGACCAATGTTAAGGTGGAAGTGAAACCGGAACAGGCCAATTGCCTAATCCTGAAAGGAGGAGGAAGACGTTCCTTTGCTAAAAATGTACACATTTTATGGTTCCTGTAACTGCTTATTTTCATTTTTTGTGCCTTTTGGTAGCTTAGGGATTATTAAGGATTTTTAATTATAATTAGCATTTGATCAAGGTTTTCTTGCATATACCTTAGTAATATCACTATTTCTGTTTTATTCGCGGCTATAGACTAATATTATTCACTTATTAATATGATGTTAACTAAGAGTATAACTGATATTTCGCGATCTGAGCCAATGAGTCATTGTTGACAGCATGCTCGGGGAAGGATGTAACACCAACATTCCTTTCCTAAAGCCAGGAGTTGTATTGTTTCATGTAATAATAAAATAACAACTACTTATCTCAATATAGTGCACGGCATATTTTCATATTAAAACAAAACAAAAACCCTGGTTTAGGACGGTAAAATTGATCATTCTCGTATTAATTCACCTTTTTGTTCATTCACGCGATCACTGGATTGCGAAAACGCAGTAGGTATAACTAAAAAGACTATACTGGTTTCTTTGCAATAACTCATATAAGAACAGTATAAAATATTAGTAATTACAAGTCAGTATGGAAGTGTAAGAAGTATTCAGAAGAGAAGTACTTAAAAACTGAGAACATGATTTTGCATTAAAATGCACAGCAACTGCAGAGTACAATTTTAAATAAATAATGTTTACACTTTACACTTCATTAAGACAATGTTGTAATTCAATATATTTTATACGAGTATATCGGACTTGATATTTATACACAATTCTGTAATGTCAAAACCTCTTTTATTTGATAAATAAATGAATGAATTTGTCTGCGTCAACACATATCATTGTCGATTTGACTGTATTAGTGCCTATTTTGAACTTGCTGCAGTGCCCACTTGGTTTCTCATTTTAGGTCTTTTTTCGGCACGACTTTTGCACTGCATTAAGTGGGCTGAAAGATTTTATTTTTAAAGGTGATTCTGTGAGATAAGTGCTGAACAATACAAATTATTTGTAGTAGTAAATTTTACTGCTTTTAAGAGGGGTGTGCATAAATTCATGTGTCAGACAATACAGGAGTGCAATTTTCAAGTTATCTTTTGTGTCCTTTCTACGGTTCAACGCCATTGAGAGTGGGCACGCAGCAAAAGCATTTCAGGCCGAACTGAAGCCTACTAGCTGCCACAGACAAAGATCTTTTCAGAGCTTGTCATCACTGAATTGCTCCTTATAGTGTAAAGCTTTGTCAATTTTTCTCCTCATTCTTTTGTTGCAACCGGTGTATCTCAAATCAACAATGGACACGGGATCGCTTTTGTTTACGTAAATGATTAGGATTTGCTTCAAATAATGTTAATATAAATATCTATGTATTTTCTGATGATGTAGTAGTTGCATGAGTAGAATTAGTTTTGCCTCAGTTAATTAGCTGAATTGTATTAATCTAAAGATTAATGATTGGTGTGCTGAAATGTATTTGTCCTTAAATCACAAAATAGAGAATGCAAAATGAATCTCGATACAGACTATAGAAAGGAGATTCTTAAATTCTAAAGTTTTTTTTTTTCTGAAGTCCAATCTTAAATGGAAATTTAATATAAATTTTATTTACAAAATTATTTTCAAATGTATTTTCTCATAATGAAATTGGTACATCAGGTCAGTTTAAAACATGTACTAATATTTATTTATTTTACCTATGTTCTTACTTACATAGCATACGGTGTAATGATCAATGTATCAAAATTATTAATCCTGCAAATACAGCGACTTGCTTGATGAATAATAAGAAATTGTACATTGTAAGCCACTAATTAAAAACAATTTTAACAGCTGTGTCAACATTTTAAGTATAAATATATTTGTATATAAAATAACTCGTAATACTGTATTAAGTAATTCAACACGTCGTGTAGTACCATTATTGATAACAGCTTGAACTTAAATTTCTGAAAAGTACAAGAATAATTTTTAATAAGATATGTAAAAAATCGCATATTTTGGATTTACACATACAATGTATGTGTAAATGCAACTGATGTACAAAATCAGTAGACATGTATTCATGTGACATCAAAGAAAATATTGAATTATTAAGCTAAAAGATGGGTGTATTTATTTTATACTGTTTTGTGTAATACTGTTACGGAACTAAATCCATGAAATAGGTTGCATAACTGCAAATGTTGCAGCATTAAAGAACTACAGGCTTGAAAAGTCACCAGGGACTTATAAGATGAACAACTTATACTTCTGAATTTACTGTCTAAAATAATTCATGTTTTTTAACATCGGAATTTGTTTCCAAAAGTTTGCAACCTGTACCGCAAGATTTGCCTAAAACATTATGCTTTCTTTTCTCGGAGACTGTTCAAAGAATTGTCCTGAAGGTTTAAAAGTTTATTATACCGGACATTACACTTATTTGGAAAAAAATAAAATTACTTGATTGAAAATATACGTGTAAATAAACAGCTGTTGCGTCGGCTGGATGCCCCAGAGATTTCAGCATCGCGGACTGAATAATATTGTGACTTTTTGGTTTCGTAGAATTAAAAGTCCAATGTGCAGAAATTATAAATGTTCTTTATTTCCGTAGAAATACACTGTTCAATTCTCACATAACAACATTACGTCACATACACACCACAATCTACCAAGGTCGATGACAATAACAAACAGCGTTCTGATCAGCTCTCTTTACAACACTCTACAGCTGTTTACTGCTTACCACACGACTCTTGACGAGTCTTTGCTCTCTTAAATATCTCATTGATAAATTTGAGAGGTTTCTGGAACAAATAGGAAAAACACTTTTCTCTGTCAATCAAGATATTACTAGAACCTCCCAAACGTGAAGTCCTATCTGTGCCGGCAAGTCCTTTATCTCAGCTATCTTTATTTGCCGGCTATTTGTGTACACTAGCCGCGCTATCGTAGATAACGGCTGCGCGACAAAATGAACGATATGCTTTATATTCAGTTGCTTAAAATGATTCTAAATTTTCACATCTGGCACCGGTCTCATCTTTGCGAGAAACTAGCGTGCGTTTTCTCTTCTTTATTAAGCATTATTTAGTATTATACTTGAAATTGTATCAAAGACTTCGGTTTGACTTCAAGACAATGCGCTGGTAAAAATTAAATTTTGTGGTTTCTTTTATTTTATATTTCTTTGTGTGTTTTTTAACTTCATAGAAAGTAACATTCATATCTGAGCTAAGATATGCGTGGAGTTAGCTTTTATGACAATGAAATTATTCCATTCTCGTTCATTTTTCTAAGGCACAAAAGGTGATCCCAAAAATATGTAGATCCTGTTAAAGCACACAAATTATGTTTAAATAATTTTTGTGGAGTTTAAAGTTTCCGAGGTATTCCTTGAATACGCTGGGCTAATTCAGTGTTTAATGGATAGTATTTGTGGATAGTTTAATGTATATATAGGGAGCTAGAAGTTTAGTCAGAGGCTCCGCTGTAACTTTTACACTTAAGACTCTTTTACTTATAATCTTCAAAATGTATAGTCTGCACAAAAGAAAGCTACAGAGAAGAAAGTAAACAACTTTGTAAAATACATATTAAAAATCTGATATAGCTTTCTCTATCCTATGTCAGTCATTAGAGTTTATCAAACAATTCTTACGAAAGTTTATTTTTCCATCTACTCCGTTTAGAATAAGTCAAAACCTTTGCATAACTAGCACATTACACATTTTTTCAGATACAAGGGAAATAGCGGTAGGTATACTCAAACGTTTGCAACCTTATATACTGACCTATTTGTTAATTTATGTCCTCCAACGTTAAGTTATATCGGACAATGAAAGAAATATGTGAAAAGATGGTCAAATGAGCCCAGGGTCCATAGAGCTTAGACCTACCGACATTCATATTTCAGGATAAGGGACAACCCCGAAAAAACTTACCCTGACCAAAATCTGAACTCGTTGCAGACACGCTAGCTACCACCTACACTATAGAAGCGAGCATATACTGGCTTAAAAGTCTATATCGTTTCTGTGAAATCACAAAATCAGCTGAATATCAAAATGATTTAAAAGATTGATAAAGTATTGAACAATTGGAACCTTTAATAATGGATTTATTTGGAACAATTGTGTTCTTAAAGAAATCTACATTTTTATATAGTATCTAGGTTTTGGTCTGTCACTTAACAAATGAAGAGAATTTCGGTTGCTACTCTGAGAAATATTAAGATGTAGGTACATTTTATGTTCATGTAAATATCAAAGTTATTTGGGTCATTTTTTCAGAAATTCTAAAACTTCTAAAAATCTCATGTATGAAAGGAAGTCTGGAAGGAATTTCCTGAGAATCTTCGAGTTGTATATTTTGGAAGATATTGAACTAATATGTCAAGTTTAGTAGTTTTACGAGTTTTCGTTTTTGATTTATGTTGATCACACACAGACGGAGTTTCTTCTAAATATTTCGGGGATTGGGGTATTAAAAACGTGTATTTCCGGTGAAATCTTGGTACGATATTTTTGGATGGTATATAACACTTCCTCTTATTGCTGTAGGTAAGCAACAGAGAGAGTAAACATATGAATAAATAAAGATTTCCAACCAAAAACATAAATTACATGGATGACGAAGGAAAGGTGTCCTTGAACAAATTGATAGAACATCAATCCTTGAACTGAAGAAGAACGTGAAGACGCTCGATCCTGAAAACAATAAGACATTTTCCCCTAAGTTCTGGAACAAGTAAACTGTACAGGCAGCACGTTAAATCTTTCAAGCGTAAAGGAGAAGATTTTAACGCTAAATTGTGAAAAATATGTCGTCTCCTTTCAAAATTAATCGATTATTACGCTATTCTGATAAATATTTTAATGCCGGCATTTTAGTGTGGGTTTCTGAGCATTATGTTGCAATATTTCAATAGTACATAGCTTTGATATTCTACATATTTTATCAGACTCTTCATTCCAAGCTTACTTTCCAAGACTTCTGTACTTATGCAGTTAAATATGAGCACTTTATATCTATGTACAATTTCCTGGTTGAAGCAATCTACGGGGTTATGAAAACAACAGAAAAAAGTCTGGAAATTAATTGTTCTTTCACACTGGCCTGGTGTAGCCTAAATTGTGGAAACAAAGAGTCAGACTGAAAATTCAATGCCATAGCCGGGATTTGAACCACGCATCTTCTGGTCTCCGTCCAGCCGCTCTAACCATTGAGCTATTGCCAACGTGCCGATATGACATTACATTCTCCAACTGACTCGTATGGCATTGAATTTTTTAGTCTGACTCTACGTTTCCACAATTTAGCCTACTCGGGCCAGAGTGAAAGAACAATTAATTTCCATTATTGACCTAATAGTGGTTAACTATAAAGCCCGGGCCTTAAAGTACTTACAGCATAGTAAGTCGCCATTAGGTAGTTGTCTCATGTGTTTATGAGAACTTCTAAGTGGTTTACAAGGAAAAATGCGAGTCAGTTGGAGAATTTAATGTCATGTCGGCACTTTGGCCGTGGTAGCTCAATGGTTAGAGCGGCTGGACGGAGACCAGAAGATCCGTGGTTCAAATCCCGGCTATGGCATTGAATTTTTCAGTCTGACTCTACGTTTCCAGAAAAAAAAGTCTATTTGGCAAATTTCAAGATAACGCATTCATAGAGACTGGCAGACAGGTATGCACGTACATTTTATTGTGGCTCACGTAAGATAAAGTAGGTGTTGTATTCGAGCTCCCCCCCCCCCCCCAGGTCATATTTGTATTTGTGTTTCATGTTCTGCAATCCGGTGAAGAAGAAACAAAAAAAGTTGAAAAAGATAGTGTGCGCATCTTTCAATGAATAGTGTAATTAAAACAGCCAAGTTTATGATAAACCAAATCGTGTCTTAAGTCTTACATCAAGA